>CAUYLG010055707.1:0-77946 GCA_963573385.1 Cacajao melanocephalus
AGGAGAAGGAGAAGGAGAAGGAGAAGGAGAAGGAGAAGGAGAAGAAGAAGAAGAAGAAGAAGAAGAAGGAGAAGAAGGAGAAGAAGAAGAAGAAGCATGCAGCCAAGATCCCTTGCATGTGCTGTTTACAGTAGGGTTTGCACTCCTATGAGAATCTAACACAGCCACTGATCTAGAGGTGGAGCTTAAGTGGTGATGCGAAAAATAAGGAGTGGCTGTAAACACAGATGAAACCTCACACGCCTGCCCACTGCTCACCTGCTGTGCTGCCTGTCCAGTTCCTAACAGGCCTCAGACTGGTACTGATTCGTGGCCAGGGGGTGTGGGGACCCCTGATGTAGACAGTATGCAATGATAATATCAGGGTAACTGAGATAGTCATCACCTCAAATATTTATCTTTTGTATTGAGTACATGACAATCTTTGTCTTCTAGCTATCTTGAAATTTACAAATAAATTCTCATTCACTATGATTTCCCTTGCTTACTATTGATTACTATCACTTTTTGGTTCTCTCTAGGCCTTCTTGTCTTTCATGCATTCTTTTTTAAAATTATTTTTATTTATTTTTGAGACAGAGTCTCACTCTTCTATCCATGCTGGAGTGCAGTGGCATGATCTCTACTCACTCCAACCTCCACCTCCTGGGTTCAATTGATTCTGCTGCCTCAGCCTCCCGTGTAGCTGGGATTACAGATGCACCACCATGCCTGGCTAATTTTTGTATTTTTAGTAGAGATGGAGTTTCACCATGTTGGCCAGGCTGGTTTCGAACTCCTGACTTCAAGCAATCTGCCCACCTCGGCCTCCCCAAGTGCTGGGACTACAGGCATGAGCCACCACACCCGGCCATTCATTCATTCTTCTTTTTTTCTCTGTAATCTAGACTCAGATGACACTTTCATTCATTCTTACATTAATTCATTCCACTAATAACTACTTCCTCGTTATCATATCCCCTTCAGGGTTCTAGTCTTTGGGGAAACAGCAATGAAGGAAACAAAGTTTCTGCTATCTGAATGGATCCATCATTCTAATGAGGGGGAGAGAGACAGGCAATCCACAAACAAACCAGTAACACAGACAGCATGTCAGGTGGAAAGCGCTACGAAGAATAAATACTAAAGCAGGTACAGCCAGGTGCCATGGCTCACGCCTGTAATCTCAGCACCTTGGGAGGCCGAAGTGAGTGGATCACTTGAAGTCAGGAGTCCGAGATCAGCCTGGCCAACATGGTGAAACTCCATTTTTACTAAAAGTACAAAAATGGTGGCACCTGCCTTTAATCCTAGCTACTCAGGACGCTGCGGTGGGAGTATTGCTTGAACTTGGGAGGCAGAGGTTGCAGTGAGCCAAGATTGTATAACTGCACTCCAGCCTGGGGAACACAGCAAGACTCTGTCTCAAGAAAAACAAGGAAAGGAAAGGAGAAAGGAAAGGAAAGGAGAAGGGCAGGGCAGGGAGGGCAGGGCAGGGCAGGGCAGGGCAGGGCAAGGCAAGGCAAGGCAAGGCAAGGCAAAGCAGTTGTTGGTGTAAGGTGCACTAGCATGAGCAGGGTTGCAGTGGTGGTGGTGGATAAGGTATTCTGGGAAGGCTTCTCTGCAAATGTGATAGAAGTGAGGGATGAGTCCTGGAGACTCCTGGGGAGAGATTTTCAACAGTGGAAACAGCAGTTGCAAAGGCACTGGGGACAGAGTGTGCTGTGGGGGATCAGGGAACAACACAGAGACTCTGGAGGCTGGAGTGAAGCCAGAAGATGATGAAGGGAGATGGGGATGATGGATACTAGAACAAGGTGACAGGGACCTTGCCAGGGATCATCATGACTTGGGCTTTGACTCTGAAGGAAATGTGATGACCTGAAGTCAGGAGTTCAAGATGAGCCTGGCCAACATGGTGAAACACTGTCTCTACTAAAAATATAAAAATTAGCCAAATGTGGTAGCATGCGCCTATAATCCCAGCAGCTACTCAGGAGGCTGAGGTGGGAGAATTTCTTGAATGTGGGAGGGGAAGGTTGCAGTGAGCCAAGATGGCACCACTGCACTCTGGCCTGTGCAACAGAGAGAGACTCCATCTCAAACACACACACACACACACACACACACACACACACACACACACACACACATGGAGGGCTGGATTTGGCCTGGGGGTCACAGTTTGCCAGCTCCTGCCCAATCCATAGCTCCAGATGCATATATGCTGTGTCTTGGACATCTCTGTCCAGACCCTTTGGTGAGGCCCAGAGAGGGGAAGCAATTAGATCAACGTCACCCAGCAAGGCAGGACAGAGTAAGACAGGAGTCTAGTCATCTCACTCTCAGTTGTCAGAGAGACCCTCACAGCCAATCCCTACCACAACTCCTTGCCGCTCTGTGTCCATTTCTATTTATTGATTGATGATTATTTATTGAGCACCCAGTATGTGCTTGACCCTGAGCTGAGCCCTTCTTCTTCCCCACTTCCCTGACCACTCCCTGCATTTCTCCATCATACTGCCCATGATGAGTCAGAGACCCAAATGACCCCAAACTGCAATGCCTCCCTGACCCAAAAGACCCTGAGATTCTCTCCTGCTCCCTAACTGAAGTGTAGACTCCCACAGGGAAGCTATCCACATCTGGCTGCAGGGCACAGGCCTCTAGGACTCTCCCCAGCCAGGCTGGGTCCTGCTCCTGCCTGAGGTACACTTTCTCCACCACAGAGGTGTTCTGCACCCAGGCCTCCTGGAGCATGTAAGCCACTGAACACTAAAACACAACTTACTTTGGTCACAGAAGGACGATGGGGATAGAAGTATGACAGGTTTTGAGGAGCAGTGCGAGCTGGGCTCTCGGTGGGTGGGTGGTCGAGAGAATGAATGAAAGTGAGCTTGGCTGGGATGGGGAGGGGTGGAAAGGCACCGAGGAAGGGGAACTTTCAGGATAATGGGGACATCCTAGCAGACAGGCAGGGGGTGGCCTCACTTTGATGCTCACGAACCCCTCCACCTTTGACAGCTCCCCAAAGAGGACGGACAGCAGGGAGGACTTCCCTGTCCCCACTGGATGGACTACAGCCAGGAAACAGCCCTGGGGCATGGTGAGGTTTATTCTTTCAACACAAAAAAGGAGACATGACCTTGGTTAGGGCCCAGCCCTCATCTTTGAGAAAGGGTGAGCCCCAGATGGAGCTGAGCTTTCCTGCTCTGGGAGTCTAAGAGCACCTGTGGGGCTGTTCTTTTCCCAGTCCTTGTCTGGCTATTTGAGCAACCATCCTGTGCACATCTGTGCATGTGCGCATGCATACACACATGCAAAGCGTGTACACATACATGTACATTTGCACACTCATACAAGCATGCTAGCATGCACAGCAACACACACAATGTGGGCACACATCCACATATACAAGCGCATACACGTACTCAAGCAATCCATTCTCACACGCATACATGTGCACACACACCATGCACACACATGCATGCACGTCCACCCACATGCACAGAGTTGGCAGTAGCTTGAGGGTTTCACCAGCCTGGCCTCCTGCCTTGGCTCTTGCAATAAATAGGCTCTTTCCTCCCCTCCCTGCCCCTGCTCTTGGTCCCGCCCCACTCCTGTCCATGTCCCACAGCCCATCCTCTATCCCGTGACCAGAGGGATCTGTTAAAACCCAAGTCAGCCGTGTCTCACGCCTGCAATCCCAGTACTTTGGGAGGCTGTGGTGGGCGGGTCACCTGAGGTTGGGAGTCCGAGACCAGCCTGACCAATATGGAGGAACTTCATCTCTACTAAAAATACAAAAATTAGCTGGGTGTGGTGGCAGGTGCCTGTAGTCCCAGCTACTTGGGAGGCTGAGGCAGGAGAATTGCTTGAACTGGGAGGTGGAGGTTGCAGTGAGCCATCACACCACTTCACTCCAGCCTGGCAACAGAGCGAGACTCCATCTCAAAAAACAAACAAACAAACAAACAAAAAACCCAAGTCAGCTCCTAGCACTTCCCAGCTAAACCCATCAGCACTCCCATTTCACTCAGGGTCAAAGCTAAAGTCCCGATGATCATGAATGACATCCCGGCTCCTTCCACACTGTGCCTCAGCTGCTCTTTCTTGTCCACGCTGACCTCCTTGCTGTTTCTTGAACACAATAGGTCAGTGGTTCTCAAATGGGGATGACTACATCCCCCAAGAGTCATTTGGCAAGATCTAGAGATATTTTTGGATGTCACAACTGGTAGGGGGCGCTGCTGGCATCTAGTGGGTAGAGACTGGGGGTCCGCTAAACATCCCACAATGCACAGAAGAGAACACAACAATGAAGTTTCAGCCCAAAATATCAACCATGCTGAGGTTGGAAAACCCAAGTCCAGGCAAAGTCCTGACCCAGGACCTTTGCATATGCCATTCCCACTGCCTAGAAGGCTCTTCCCCCATACCAGGCATGGTGGCTCTTGCCTGTAATCCCAGCACTTTGGGAGATGAGGCAGGTAGATCACTTGAGGTTGGGAGTTGGAGACCAGCACGGCCAACATAGTGAAACCCCGTCTGTACTAAAAATACAAAAGTGAGCTGGGTGTGGTGGTGCACACCTGTAATCCCAGCTACTCGGGAGGCTGAGGCAGGAGAATCGCTTGAACCCCGAAGGTGGAAGCTGCAGTGAGCCAAGATCGTGCCATTGCACCCCAGCCTGGGCGACAGAACAAGACTCTGTTTCCAAAAAAATAAATAAATAAAAATAAACCTCTTCTCCCAGACACCTGCACGGCTCACTGTCTTTCCTTATGATCTCGGCTTGAATGCCCAGCCTTCCTTCACTAGGCATGCCATTGTGCTCTGTCCCCCTGCCCTGGATTCCTGTTTGGGCCTCACCTCTATCAGCACATCACCCCTAGAGAGCAGGGCCCTTGTCTGTTATTTTCACCCAGTACCCAGTACCTAGAACACAGCATGGCCCATAGCAAGTGCTCCATCAGTGAAGTGAGTGAATGACAACCAATACAAATACTGCCCAGGACACATTCTCTCCCTTCTTGTGGAATTTCAGGGCTGGCTGGGATTTTTGGTGACAAAGATCAAGCCATGGAGTCGGCGACTGTAGATGATAATGATCTGGGACTGATATATGTGGCACAGAATTGAGCAAAGCTGATGAGGCTGAACCATGGAGCTCCTCAGCCAGCCCCAACTTGGCAATGTCTTGGCCAGCCTGGGAGCATAAAGGTGTCTCTCTCTGATGGGGGACACTCAGATGCCATTGTCCCCATCTGCAGGAGGTACAGGTCTTTGCTGTACAGGTTCCCACCTGCAGGAGGTACAGGAGCATCCTGGGAACCTTCCTGGCAGAGCCCCAGCCCAAGCTAACCCACCCTCCCATCCCAGGCTGGAAACCTGCACCACACCTCAGGTGGAAGGCAGCAGGAGCTCCGCGCAGCTTCTCCCTAAAAACATGAGGCTGGTTTTTATCATGGGTGTTATTCTGTACCTGTGGAGGCAGGGAGGGCTTCCCAGGAACCAGGCGAAGGTGGCACCGTGTATCATGATGCAATCCTTCCTGGCAGCTGCAGGGCACAAGAGGCCAGTTACAGGAGACCCCTGACCTGGCCAGCCTCTGCATCAGAGAGGCCAGAGGCAGAAGCTGCAGCAGGAAATCTCTCCCACTGAACAAACCGTCCTGCTACTCTCTGGCTTGTGTGTGACCCTGCAGGGGTCTTGTTCTTTCCATGTCCCATGGTTAATAATCCAGGGGAAGGCAAACCATGGCCCAGAGACCAAATCCTGCCTACTGCCTACTCTTATCAATAAAATTTTACTGGAACACAGCCAAATCCATTCATTTCTATATTCCATGTTTTGAGCAATTGTCACAGAAAGTGTCTGGCCCACTAGCCTAAAATATGCACAATCTGGTCATTTATGAAAAAGTTAATGAACTTCTGATATAAATTATCATCTAATCCCTGTCTTTCCGGAGAGTGAAGGGGGTGTGATTAATTTCACTGTGGCCAGGCGTGGTGTCTCACGCCTGTAATCCCAGCACTTTGGGAAGCCGAGGTCACTTGAGGTCAGGAGTTTCAGACCAGCCTGGCCAACATGGCAAAACCCCATCTCTACCAAAAAGTATGAAAAGTAGCCAGGTGTGGTGGCAGGCGCCTGTAATCACAGGTACTCGAGAGGCTAAGGCAGGAGAATTGCTTGAACCTGGGAGGTTGCAGTGAGCCGAGACTGCGCCACTCACTGCACTCCGGCCTGGAAAACAGAGCGAGACTCTGTCTCAAATAATAGGAAATACTTATTAGAATATATATTATATATTTACTTTTAATTATGTAACTATAATAATTTATAACCATTATAATCAATAATAAACATTTCACTGCGACAAGTGTAATTAGATTAGTGGGGTTCTTGATCCTTAACACATAGTTAGAATCTCCTGAAAGATTTTCTAAAAATCAAAGCTCTCATGGCTCAGCCCACATCCATTAAATCCATTCTCACAATCAGCTGCTGTGATGACTGATATGCCCATTTTGCAGACGGAAACACGGAGGCTGAGAGAGATTATCTACTTGTCAGGATCAACCAGATAGTCAGCGCTGGGGCTGGGATTTGGACCTGGGCAGTCTAATGCCATAGGCTAGGCTTTTTACCACTAGGTGAGTGTTTTTCAGGTACAAAGTTTGCCCAGGTTCTTCAGTACAACAAGGGGGAGGGTGGCTTGGTCCGTGGGGTGACAAAATGATGGGGTGGAGGGGCATGTCCAGATAACTTGAGTTTGGAGAGTCTCATCATGCAATAATCCTTGCAATGATCTATTTTCTTTCTTTCTTTTCCTTCCTTCCTTCCTTCCTTCCTTCCTTCCTTCCTTCCTTCCTTCCCTCCCTCCCTCCCTCCCTCCCACCCTCCTTCCTTCCTTCTTTCTTTCTTTCTTTTTTCCTTTTATATCTGAGATGGAATCTCGCTCTGTAGCACAGGCTGGAGTGCAGTGGCATGATCTTGCTTACTGCAACCTCTGCCTCCCAGGTTCAAGTGATGTTCCTGCCTCAGCCTCCTGAGTAGGTGGGATTACAGCACACGCTATCACACCTGACTAATACTTGTATTTTAGTTTGGCCAGGCTGGTCTAGAACTCCTGACCTCATGATCCACTCACCTCGGCCTTCCAAAGTGCTGGGATTACAGGCACGAGTCACTGTGCCCGGCTTACAATGATGCTTTTTTCTAGCTTGACCAAAATGTTGCCATGCTTATCATCTTGGCTTTCTGCAGGAGGACAAGGACCTGGTCTATTAGAGCAGGAGTCCCCAACCCCCAGCTCACAGGCTGGTACCAGTCTGCAGCCTCTCAGGTACTGGACCACACAGCAGGAGGTAAGAGGAGGACAGGCAAGCATTGCGTCACCTGTGTTTGTAGCCACTCCCCATCGTGCATCACCGCTTGAACTCCGCCTCCTGACAGATCAGCAGTGGCATTAGATTCTCATAGAAGCATGAACCCTATTGTGAACTGCGCATGCAAGGAGTCTGGGCTGCATGTTCCTTATGAGAATCTAATGTCTGATAATCTGTCACTGTCTCCCGTCACCCCCAGATGGGACCGTCCAGCTGCAGGAAGACAATCTGAAATCACTATTTCATTACATATTACAGTGTAATAATAATAAATGTACAATAAACATAATGTGTTTGAATCATCCCAAATCCATGCACCCCAGCCAGGGCCATAGAAAAACTGTCTTCCACAAAACCAGTCACTGGTGCCAAAAAGCTTGCAGACCACTGTGTTAGCATATTCCCAACAGCGCCTTTAGGTATTCAGCTCAACCATCAGCACCTCTGACTTTCACAGAGATGGGAGGGAGGCTGAAATTTGAAATCCTCTAACGGCAAGTTTAGTTTCTTTGGCAACCAGCCTCACTGAGGCTGTCCAGGTGCCCCCAGCCATCAGTCATCTCATTAGCATACGAGGACACATCACTTCATACATTCCAAAGGCTTAGTGCTCTGCCTCAGGACACTGGGGCAGAGACCACACATAAACTCTTATTATGTTCCAGTAACCCACAGAATGGAAGAAAAAATCTGCACAGTAGATACTTCATAAGTGTCTGTTATCCAGAATGTATAAACAACTTTTACAACTCAACAACAAACACAATCCAATCTAAAAACTAACAAAGCACTTTAGTACACACTTCACCAGCCAGCACTTGAGAGATGCTTAACATCATTAGTCATAATTAAAACCAGAAAGAGATACCCCTTAACTCACATTAGAATAGTTATACTAATGTGGCACATATACACCATGGAATATCATGCAGCCAGCAGAAACGATGAGTTTGTGTCCTTTGTAGGGACATGGATGAACCTGGAAACCATCATTCTCAGCAAAATGACACAAGAACAGAAAATCAAACACCGTATGTTCTCACTCACAGGTGGGTGTTGAACAATGAGAACACATGGACACAGAGAGGGGAGCATCACACACTGGGGTCTGTCAGGGGGAAATAGGGGAGGGACAGCATGGGGTGGGGAATTGGGGAGAGATAGCATGGGGAGAAATGCCAGATATTAGTGATGGGGAGGAAGGCAGCAGATCACACTGCCATGTGTGTACCTAAGCAACAATCTTGCATGTTATTCACATGTACCCCAAAACCTAAAATGCAATAGAAAAGAAAAAAAAAAACAATTAGCGACCTTTAAACAGAAATCTTCTTTCACCATTACTAAATTTAAATCAGTCTCTCAGAACCTTTACCTCGAAAGAGTTCTGGCAAGGAGACAACTAAAGCATAGTCCATGTCTCTATTATTTAACCTGCCTCTTTATCTTAACCCCAGCCTCAAAGCCTTTCTATATCCTTTCTCTTATAACCCACTGATACTTGACACAAACTCTGGATTAAGTTATAACCAGTTTCATTTTCAGCAACAGAGATAATGTTTATGGCTTTACAGACATACAACAATCTGTACATATTTAAGTATATAATTTTAAGTTTTGACATATGTATGTACATATATGTACACCTGTGAAACCATCATCACAATAAAAATAAAGATATCCATCACCCCCAAAATTTCCTCATGCTACTTTGTAATCCCTACCCACTCAGCCCAATCTCTGATGCCGTCTGCATTTCCAGGTAACTACTGATCTGCTTTTTGTCACTATAGTTCAGTTGTCATTTTCTAGAATTTTATATAAATAGCATCACACAATATACTTTGGCTGGCTTCTTTCTCTCAGCATAATTATTTTGAGATTCTATCATGTTATAATATATTTCAGTTCATTGCTTTTTACTGATAGGTAGTATTCTGTTGTATGGATGTAACAGAGTTTGTTTATCTATTCTCTGTTGAGGGACAAAATACTTTATTTCCAGTTTTCAGTTACTACAAATAAAACTGTTACAGACAAAACAAACCAAAAAAAAAAAATGTTATACCTCCTAAATGTGTTGCTTTAACAATGAAATCCTAACAATTACCATCTTTGGTTTCTGACTTTTTGTTTCCGATAGAAACAGTAAAGAACCCGTTTTTAAGAGAATAATCATAAATTATATTGTTGAATTTAAGTTAGGAGATAAAAATTAAATGAAAAAGAATTAGCATTTGTGCCTCTTTGTGAAATTTTCTTCATTCACATTGAACCAAGCTACATAAAAAGATGTGAAAAAATATCATCCTTACTGAAAGGGAATATCTCTAGCTTCATTATACAAATGTATAGTTTTCTGGAAGTTTAATAGGATTTGGAGCAAATGAAAGAGGATCTCAGATATCATATAAAACTCTGTTAATGAAAAGCATGGGAAACTTTGCGGGAAGTAAGAAAAATAAATCTCAAAATATCCTACAAATATTCTCCAATATAGAGACACCAAAATTGTGCATATGTGTGTGTTCTACAGGAGACAGTATAAATTTTTTTTCAGTAAATTTCATCAGGCATGTCAATACAGCGCAAAAGGAAAACTGACCAATTGTATGTTACCAGTTTTGCTTATCGACTAAATCCCTAAATAGAAAAGATATGGTCTAATGGTAAGCATGGAGAGTAAGCAATTGTGTAAACATCTATGTACAAAAATTGTAGCAGCAGACTAAAAGAAGCTTTGGGATGGAGAGTAAATAAAATACATTTAAATTCAATTTTTATTGTCATTACATTGGAAAGTGAAGCAAGATATACCAATCACTTTATGTCTAAGAAGAATTTAAGATATTCAACCAACTTTCATGGAATTTCTATTTTTTTTTAAATATAGACTTTAGCATTAACTATGTCCATAGGTTCCTCTCCCTCCTCACAATTAACTGAATGTATGAACAATGCCTACACATCAGATATCCCACAACAGAGATTTAGGCATAAATTCAAATAGTCGATATGTAAAAAAAAAGTCTATATATATGATTTTCAGGCAAATAGTTCATCTAGATATTTGTGGCTTCTGATGAAAAATAAATAATACCAAAATAAATGGGAATAATGGAATAATTTTGTAGAGCGAGAAGAGCAGTGAAGGACAAAGAGGAGGAGGAGAAAAAGAAAATATTGCAAAAGACAGATCTCAAACATGCTTGGAAAGAAGATTTAATCTAACAAAAGAAATTTTAAACAACCCACGTAATTCCAGCATCACAAATGTGAAATTTGAAACTTTGAGTAATAGAAAACTGAATGTAGAAGAGCTGGATGATGAAAAAAAATCGTTAAGAAGAAAGAGGACCATCACAATAGCTAAACAGTATGATCAACAGAACAAAATCAATATTGAAGACATAAAACTCAGTGAAACAAACAGCAGACCTAAGAAAATGTGCACAGTAACATTGCCTGATGTGAGATATCCCATGTGGAAATAAAAGGCATATGTGTGCGTATGCTTGTGTGTGTTTGCAATGGATGTGAAATTAGTTTGAGAAATGTGCTTAGATAAAATTATTTACAACTACAAGATTAGTAAGAGCTTTAAATATGATAACACAATTTTTAATCTTCCTGATATTGATAAAGTTCATATATATATATGTAACATTAATATTTCCATGAAAACTCTACATTGAAATGCAGTTTGAACAATATCTTGTACACAAAATGCAGGGGTCTAAAGAAGGCAATAATTAGAGAGAACATTTAAGACAGAAAAAGAAAACTAGCATAGATAAAACATATATCTAAAAGAAAAATTATAGCAAAACAAAGAGAAAATATGCTGAATACTATAATAAAAAGCAATTTTTTAAATAAAAAAGTTAATATGAAAATTCCAGGGAAAAATAGTTTAAGATAAAGAAACAAAAGGGCACATTGTGGTGAAGATGTATAATGAGAATATTACTGTATTGTGATTAAGAACATAGATTTACTCAGTACCATGTTGAGACAAGTTATGTAATTTGCCTTATCTTGTGATGTCACTAGTAAATTACAAATAATTACATTTACTTAATGATGTTTATATATTTAATGTATTTAAATTCCTCAATAAATTTTGAAGCATAGTAACTTCTATAGATATTTTATTGTTAATATAATAATTTTACTGAATTCTCATTTTACTAAAGAATTCTACAGAGATCCAGGTCATTTACAAACTTAAAACTATCAAATTTGTCTTTTGCTTTTTAAAATAGATTTTATTTTTTAAAAATAGTTTTAGGTTTAGAGCAAAATTAAACATGGTACAGAGATTTTTCATATGCCCTCTGCCGCTACATATGCATAGACTCTCCTATTTATAGATACACTCCATGAGAATGATGCATTGATAACAATTGATGAATCTACATTGACACATCATTATCAACCAGAATCTATAACTTACATTAGTGTTCACTCTTAACATAGTACATTCTATTTAGACAATTGTACAATGACATATTCTACCATTATAATATCAGAGTAGTTTCCCTGACCTAAAAATCCTTGTACTCTTCCTGTTTATTCCTACCTCCCTGCTGAACATCACTTATATTTTTACTGTCTCCACAGTTCTGCCTTTTTCAGACTGATATTTTTGGGATTATACTATATGTAGTCTTTCCAGTTTGGCTTTTCTCACTTAGTATTTGCTAACATTTTCCTCCATATGTTTTTATGGTTTGATAAGTATTTATTTTGAGCATGGAATATTTCTCTGTCTGGATGTACCAAATTTTGTTTATTTAACAACCTACTGAAGGTCATCTGGTTGCTTACACATTTTGGCAACTATGAATAAAGTTGGTATAAACATCTCTGTGGGTATAACCTTATACCCACATTTTTGTGTGGGTATAAGTTTTCAACTCCTCCGGGTAAATACCAAGGAATACAATTGCTAGAGTGTATCTTAGGAGTATATTTACCTTTGTAAGAAACTGCCAAACTGTCTTCCATCTTGGCTGTACCATTTTGCGTTCCTGACAACAATGAATAAATGTTCCTCTTGTTCCACATCTTCACCAGCACTTGATGTTGGTATTCTGCATGTTGAGCATTACAATAAGTGTGTAGTAGTATTTTATTATTATTTAAATTTGCATTTACTTGATGACATACGATGTGGATTTTCATATAAGTGCTTATTTCCTATCTGAATATCTTCTTTAGTGAGGTTTCTGATAAGATCTTTGGCCTATTTTTAAATAGAGGACTTTTAAAAATGCTGAGTTTTAAGAGTTCTTTGTATAATTTGTATAATATTTATTGGATGTGTGCTTTGCAAATATTTTCTTCTAGTCTGTGACTTTTCTCATTTTCTTGACATTGTCTTTCACAGAGCAGGAGTTATTAATATTAATGATATCCACTTTATCAATTATTTTTGCATGGATTGTGCTTTCTGTGTTATCACTATACCCAAAGTCATCTAGATTTTCCCCTGTTATCTTCTAGGAATGTTACATTTTTGAGTTTTATATTTAGGTTTTAGTTTTCATTTTTAGTTAAATATTTTATAATTTAGCAGGATATGGGGGTTCACACCTGTAAACACAGCATTTTGTAGGCTGAGGCAGAACCACTGATTAAGGCCAGAAGTTCAAGATCAACTGGCAAACACAATGAGACCCTGTCTCAAAAACATAAAAATAAAAATTTTAAAAAAGAAGAGACACCAGAGATCTCAACCTCTCTCTCTCTTCCTCTTTCTGTCTCTCTTTCTCTCTTCCTCTTTCCCTCTCCCTCTTTCTTTGCAAATAGGCACCAAGGAAAGTTCATGTGCAGACATAGCAGGAAGGCAGCTGCAAGCAGGAAGAGAAGCCTCACCAGGAACCAAATTTGCTAGTCACTGACTTCTAGCCTCCAGTACTGTGAGAAAATAAATGTTTGTTGTTTAAGCTACCCAATCTGTGGTGTTTTGTTATGGCAGCTAGAGCAGAATATCATACCTTACATCATATATTCATGATTGCTCATACCTCCTTGCTCTCTCAACCATATTTCTTTATAGGAGCTCCAACTTCCCAGCAGTGTTTTACTTAGTAATATGGTTAGATATGTTCCTTGATACGGTTTTCAATGATACGAGTAGTTTTTGTCGTTACTTTAGAAAAATCACTGGTGGGGAAGAAAAGGCAGTTGTGACACTTATTCCCCCAGCTCTCTCCCTACTGAGGTGGCCAGTTGCCAGTGGAGTTGTTGTCCTATAAAAGGCCACTAATTTTATGCAACTACCTCATAGCTCTCCCCTCCAGCACCCTTCAAGTCAGAGAGAAACAACATCTCACTAGTATTAGCCCTCAGCTTATTCACGCTTCCCCTTTGGTTTCCATTAACTTTTAAACACTCTCTTCTTAAATCATGTCAATTGCCTCTTTTGAGTGCTTTATTTTCTGTAGGGAAACAGATTGATATGAAAAATGAAATTTTTACATTCTAGCAAGTTGAAAGCACAAAGGCTAATTTATCCTGGGCACATTATCATTTACCTGTGGTCTCACAAAAGCAGGAAGCTTTATAAAAGCTATAATAAATGCTGCCCTCAAATACTGGAACAAAAATAAAAGTTAAAAGTTAATATTTCCAGTGTATGGTTAAACCAGGAGTGTTTCTTTTCATTCCATTTTGTTAAAATGCTAAGCAAAATCAAAACACAAAACCTGTAAGCATATGTTAGTCTATTCTTCAGGCAGGAAAGTCAAGAAGACTTACACATTGCTTTTGTATATGTACCGCACTAGCTGTCGCAGGTTTAAGAGACCTGATCAAAATGACACAAGTTAGTAGAACAGCATAAGCCAGAACTAAGACTTTTTTGCATTACACTCTCTGAAACTGGATTCAGGGACTGGTAAGCATAAATGACAGGTTCAATGTTTGAGAGAAACTAAATTATGTCCCCATATTACATAGATATATGGGATGAAGAGAAATTTGGAAAATAGTCATGGAGAAAAGAAAATGAATGGAGCTATGAGCAAAAGGCAACATAGAATCCATGATTACCATAAAATTTTCAAGTTCAACACCTTCTCGTTAGATCACATCTCAAGCCAAAAGGAACATGAATATCAATTCCCAAATTCCTGGGGAAGAGTGAGGGCCTGGAAAGTCGTGTGACACAGAGTACAAGTGGAACCATTGCTTACGTGGAGGTTTTCTGCATTCAAGCTGAAATATCAAGAACACATTGGCTGCTTTAATTTTCTCACATCTTGCCAAAAGTCACAACATGAATGTGTATGAAGCAGTATGACAGCTCTCTAGTACACTTCTGTTGACTAATTTTTACTAAGAACTTACCAATAACTTGTCACCATAAAACACAAGTAGTCAACTAAATTTCTGGATGAATAACAATGCCATTTTATTAACTATTGTTCATTATTACAAGGCAGTGCTTTTGCATTTTTATTAACTATCTCCAAAGAACAAGTATTATATGCAGAAAATACAATCATCAATATTTACATAAACTGATAGGTTACTCACTAAATTAAATTTTAGAATTCCCTTACATGTTTTGCTTTCCATGAGGCATAAAGTTTATAAAATCCCATTTGTTTTATCCGTGAGTTTCATTTTTCTTTAGGAAGTTGTATATATCCTGCTGAATTTCATATGCCTGCTCTGGGAAGAAAGACTGCTACATCAGCACTCTGACCATCTCAATTGTGTAAACTATGCAATAGTTAATTTAATTAAACATCAGAAAAAAAAGTGATATTTTGTGGGAAAAAAAAGACTGCTAAAACATTAGGAGAAGATGAATATTTTTCTTTCCCTTCCATAAATGTCTAACTCAGAGAAGAATGAGTTATCAGATTTCTGTTCTGCAAGTCAGAGCTAAAGACCAGGGACCTAGTGTTGTTTAATCCCTACCAGATGTGGGAAATGATAGTAAGGATAAAGAGAAATGAGGTTTTTCTCATGCATTTCTACAATAAAGATAAAATGGAAATTTTTAACTGTTTTATGCTGATGTAAACTGAAAGTTGATACATACTTAACAATGTACAAAGAAAACTTCAATCTTACCACACTAAAAATTATCATGCTTTAATTTTATACATGTAATCCAATGATATTCTTTTCTACATTGGAAGATAAACACTTTCCATAAAATGTTAGTATCCACTTCTGTTTTGAAATACATTTCTATGTTAGCTATTTCCATTCCGATCTAATGTCAACATCAAACTTCAGCCAATCTTAAAATCTTTGTAATCACTTCATTTTCCTTACATCATTTTACTCAAAGTGATAGAATAAAAATAGAAATTCAAATACATTAATCTTCTAAAACTGTATAAAGTTTATTGTTAAATTAATTTTTATTAAAATGTCCTGATCTCTTCATATTATCTTGCTATTTGCCTCTAATGCTTTATTAACTGTTTCCCTAAAAGTCTTCAATAGACAGTCAAGGGTGTGTGGCATAGGATACTTTTCTTTGGCTCTCATTCTGACAGTGAACAGCCTCACCAGCCTTCCGCTGGGCACATGTCTATTCTGGGTGCTTTACACTTTAAATATGAAATAAACCACTGCCTGAGCACATCACTTAAAAGAAAGAGCAAAACTTTGATATCTAAAAATAAACAATAATCTGATGTGCGCTAACATGAATATACACAATTATTTATTATTTATAATAAAAAAATAAAGAAAGTCAAATATATCATATATCTTTTTAAGGTATGCTGCATAGAAGTTGAAGAAACATATTATCTAAGAATACTCTTGACATGCAATAATATTTTTTATATTGTTAACTGATAAAAAAGTAGAGAAAGTATAACAAACCGATTAAAGTAGTCTAGAGAAAATTGCTGGTTAGTCCATCTGTGAATGATTTTTACTCTCTTTTCTTTGGTAATGATTTTTGCACCTTGTACTTCATTTGCTAGTTTTCTTTATTGAATATAAATTTTGTTAATTAAAAAAGTAATTTATAAATGGAGAATGCAGTAATTATCATACAGGTGACCACTGTTTATTTTCTGAAATCTCTGTAGGTTTAAATATTTTAAAGCACAAGATAAGCTACAAGTATGGAAAGTTAAAGGTGTTAAGGAGAAACATTTTGAAAGAAACTGTTACTGGGGGCAAACCTTTTATGCTTTCTGGTGGAGACTGAAACATATAATAAGGTTTTGACAAGTGTATCATTAACATTCTGTGAGAACAGTTCCAGACTTCACTTTAAGAAAGCACTTTTTTCCCCCAGGTGCAGGGAATCAGCAGATATATCCTTATATGCCTCAGCTACAGGGAGCAGCCTTGGCCAGCATGCCCTATTTGGAGAGTGTATACCTGATTGTTCATTATTTGGAGGTGGAAAGATCATGTTTGCCAAATTGAGGACAACTCAGAAGAGCCATGGTAGATCCAGAACATGCCATATGTCAGGCTGGGCAATTGTTGGGCCTGCATTACAGCTCAGCTTCTTCCTCTGTCCAATTCTGTTTTATCCCTGATATAGTTTGGTTCTGTGTCTCCACCTAAAATCTCATATTAAATTGTTATCCCCAGTGTTGGAGGTGGAGCCGGGTTGGAGGTGATTGGATCATGGAAGTGGTTTCTAGTGGTTTAGCACCATTCCCCTAGTGCAGTCTCATGAGAGAGTTCTCACAAGATCTGGTTCTCTAAAATTGTGTAGCATGTTCCCCTTCCCTGTCCCTTCCTCCTTCTCCAGCCATGTATTATGTGCCAGCTTCCCCTTTGCCTTTTGCCATGATTGTAAATTTCCTGAGGCTACCCAGCCATGCTTCCTTTACAGCCTGTGGAACCATAACCCAATTTAAACTTTCTTTTTCATAAATTACCCAGTTTCAAATAGTTCTTTATAGCATAGCAATGTGAGAATGAACTAATATAGAAAATTTGAACCAGAGAAGTGAGACATTGCTGTAAAGATACCTGAAACTGTAAAAGCAGTTTGGAACTGGGTAACAGGCAGAGGTTGGAACAGTTTGGAAGGCCCAGAAGAAGACAGGAAGATTAGAAAAAGTCCCAGCTGCTCCGGCTCCATCTGTAGCTAATAAAGTCCCAGATATGTCTAAGGCCACTGCTCTAGAGGGTGCACACCATAAGCCTTGGTGTCTTCCTTGTGATGTTAAGCCTTCAAGTGCACAGAGGGTAAGAATTGAGGCTTGGAGCCTCCACCTAGATTTCAGAGGATGTATGGAAAATCCTGGATGTCTAGTCAGAAGTCTGATGCAGAAGCTGAGCCCTCATGGAAAACCTTTATTAAGGCACTGTGGCAGAGAAAGGTGGGGTTGGAACTCACACACAGAGTCCCCACTGGGGCACTGCCTATTGGAGCTATGGGAAGAGGACCATCATCCTCTAGACCCCAGAATGTTGGATCCACTAAGAGCTTGCACAGTGCACTGGAAAATCCACAGACACTCACTGCCAGCCCATGAAAGCAGCTGTGGCATCTGTACCCTGCAGAACCACATGGGCAGAGCTGCCTAAGGCGTTGGGAGCCTAGTCCTTGCATCAGTGTTGCCCGAATGTGAGACATGGAGTCTAAGAAGACTATTTTGGGGCTTTGAGATTTAATGACAGGCCTGCTGGGTTTCAGACTTGCATGGGGCCTGTAGCCCTTTTGTTCTGGCCAATTTCTCTCTTTTGGAATGGAAGCATTTACCCATGCCTGTACCCTCATTGTATCTTAGAAGTAACTAACTTGTTTTTTATTTTACAGGCTCATAGGTGGAAGGGGTTGCCTTTTCTCAGATAAGACTTTGGACTGTGGACTTTTGAGTTAATGCTGGAATGAGTTCAGACTTTGGGAGACTGTTGGGAAGGCATGATTGTGTTTTAAAATGAGAGACGTTCATGAGATTTGGGAGGGGCCAGGTGTGAAATAATACGGTTTGGCTGTGTCCCTACCCAAAACTCATGTTGAATTACAGTCTCAGTGTTGGAGGTGGGGCCTGGTGGGAGGTGACTGAATCGTGGGGTTGGTTTCCAATGGTTTATCACCATCCCCCTAGTGCTGTCTTGTGATAAAGTTCTCATTAAATCTGGATGTTTTAAAGTATATAGCACCTCCTCCTTTGCTCTCTCTTCCTCCTGCTCCAGCCACATTGGACATGCCAGCTTCTTTGCCTTCTGCAATGATTATAAGTTTCTCAAGGCCTCCTCAGCCATGCTCCCTGTATAGCATGTGAAATCATGAGTGAATTAAACCTATTTTCTTCATAAATTACCCATTCTCAGATAGTTATAGCAATGTTAGGATGAACTACTACAATCCTTCTGCCTTTTTAAAGGTTGATCTCAAGGGTATTTTCAAATAAACAACTGACACATCTCAGAGTCTGTGTCCTAGGGAATTCATACAGAATCAAATAAAGCAGAATAAGAAAAATTATCCTAATCCTAAGCAAACACCAATGATTCTATTATAATATTATGGTATGTTTCAATCTGGGAAAAAGTATTCCTCTATTTTCTTGGACATGGTTTCTTCAATATAAAATTAAGGATTACTGTATTGATTTTCCCTTAATATGCTGTCCTCCAGTTGAATCCATATTACTGTGACTAAAGCCAGCACAGGACATTGTATGTTCTCGCTCTTATGTGAGAGCTAAAAAAGGTAATCTTATGAAGGTAGAGTGTAGAATGATGTTTATCAGAGGGTTGGAAGGGTAGGAGGGATTGAGGGGAGGTAGGTTAATAGGAACAAAAACACAGTTACATAGAAGGGATAAGTTCTGGTCTTCAATGGCACTTTAGGGTGACCATAATTGACAAGAATTTATAGTATACTTTAAAAATAGCCAGAAGAAAATATTTGGAATCTTCCTAATATGAAGAAATAAATAATGTTTGAGATGATGAACATTTTAAATATTCTGATTTGATAGTTATACATTGTATGCATGAATCAAAATATCACATGTACTTCCATAAATATATACAATTATGTAACAATAAAAATTAGCATTTTTATAGAATTTTACTAGAATTGTATTTGTCTTGAAGTTATGTTACAATTAAGACGACTTAATATATTAAATCTTCCTAAAAAGCAGCACCATAATTATCTTCATCTACTCAAATCCTATTCTTTCCTGTTTAATTCAGTAAAGTTTTAATTAATTCTTCAAATAGGGACTGCACATTTCTTGTTAAGGATATTACACAATCTTTTAGTGCTTTCTCTCAGTTGTGAATGAAAACTTAGTTTATCTTGAATGTTCTGATGTGTATGTAATTTCCTTATTACAGTAATATTAACAGTCCCTCAATGAATCACTTTGTAAACATTGTTCTTCCTATATTGTTCTATGTTTATTATCTTAAAATTATATGTCATGTTGTTTTTGGCACATCTCATTTAATTTTTTAAAGTTAAAAATTAATATGCAAAAGTGATTAAGCCTATTTTATTTAATTTGTCAATATATGTCCTGGAAATCATTAATATACCAATCTACTGCAGTTTCTTTGAGAATACCCTGTTAGAATTGGAAGAACTCAGCTTTCTTGGCAAGTCAAAAATTTTGGTTATTGTTATAAGATTAGTAAGTCAGTTTAGCTTCAAATATTTTGCTCCCCATTATTTGCTCAAAATAAACATAAATGTCTGGAGCAGTAGCTTTTAAATTGCTGTGTGAAGAGGCACTGGGGTGCTTGTTAAGATGCAGATTTTCAGACTTTTCTTTAAGAAAACATAATTTTGACTTTCTTAAATGTGTCCCAAATGATCCTGATGTAGGTGGGTCCAGAATTATATTTTGAATGATACTGGGCTGATGGTGCTGGGCTGGCTCAAGGATACCTAGTACCAGGCATAGACACATCCTCAAGGAAATTAAAACTTCTGAGATGAATCCACAATGATAATGCCATTAAATGCAGTCTTTGTGAGGGGAGAAATTAGCCTGTTTTGTTACATTGTTATGTTTCATTTTAAAAAGCACAAGATGACATATATTGTAGTTGTTTGTTTTTTACTCAACATGAAGAAATTTATAAAAGGATTTTATCTAACCTCAGTTATTATGATTACTATTTATAGTCAGAGTATGCCTTTATAATTACTCTTTATTTTTACTTCTTTTCCAGGTGTTTGGTTTTGTTGTTGTTCCTTTCATTTATTCTCTTTTTTCTTTCCTTTGGGTTCTATGATTTCAGCCATTTCTCCAGTCTTCTAGCGAGTACACCAACTATTTTATATAATAATTTATGTAAGCTCCCACTAGGATACTTTTATCTGCAAATTATTATTTTTAGTATTTCACATGACGTATGAAATAATTTAGGTTATTTATTGTTCAGATCCTTTTGGAAGCTATTGCTTCATTTTGCTTAGGATCTAGTAGAACCAATAAATGTTATGAGTATCTTTTGATACTTTTCTGATGTTTGCCTATAAAAATTCTATTTATTCTTCAGATTCCTGAGAATATTTTCAAAATTCACTAAAATATCACCTTCTTTATTGTAGACAATATTTCTGTTACTTTTCAAAAGGGTAGTGTGAATGTTTTCAATATGTCTATATTGAATTATATATTCTTCCATTGTCTCTTTATTTTATTTTCTATGTTATTTTTTGGAGCTTATTTTATAAAAATTCCAGTTTAACTTAAAATTTTATTTTCCCAGATAAAACTTTCAACTCAAAAATTTATTATCAAATTGTTAATTGTTCCATTTAGTGTTTCTATTGAATTTTTATTGAGTTTTATGTTTTACTCACAAATAAATTGTAAATTTTTCAATACATAATTTATCCTCTTCTTAATAGTATCCTATTCTTGCTTATATTACATATCTTTTTTTCTTTTCTTTATTTTTTTGAGACCAAGTCTTGCTCTATTGCCCAGGCTGGAGTGCATTGGAGCAACCTCTGCCTCCCAGGTTCAAGCAATTCTCTGCCTCAGCCTCCCAAGTAGCTGGAATTACAGGCACCTGCCACCATGCCTAATTTTTTGTATTTTTGGTAGAGATGGGGTTTCACCATCTTGGTCAAGCTCTTCTTGAACTCCAGACCTCCTGATCCACCTGCCTCAGCCTCACAAAGTGCTGGGATTATAGGTGTGAGCCACCATGACTGCCCATATCTTTTTTATTTATAAATTTATAAATTATGCTCATTTAAAGCATTTTTGTCTCTATTAAATATTTCGCCAGATAAATACTTTTTAATCTGATGTTTCTCTTTCATAATTTGGTCTTTCTCAGATTTATTTGATAATTAAAGATTCCCTTTGATTTATTTTCTAAATATTGTCTCAATATTTATATTTGAGAGCACTTTTTATTGCTAATCTTCTGGAGATTACAGGCTTCCATGACAGAAAGTTAATTATTTTGGTTGAATAATATATTTAAATAGTAAAATATACATGTACATATAACCATTATTATTAGCCATCATATGACTAACACAAACATTACATTAAAATAGCAGTTTTTGTTCAAAGGAAATTTTATTAGTCACTAAAGGAGGTGATTTCTAAGATACTATGTATCTATTAAAAATGTTACATTTCCTGGTTGTTTACTGGCTAGAAAAAAAAATATTATATATTGCTAAGAAAAAATCTAATCTAAGAAACTTGTGGCACTGTTAATTTTTGATGAGCATATCACGGTTACTCTTGATATTTCCAGAGTAATAATTCCCATCTTGTCAATTGCTTATATTTACCAAGTTATACACAGAAGCAGCTAGGGTTTATTTGAAAATCACAATTTTTTACATAGGAAGTACTTTTCAGTGTGCAATGCATTTTAATGCTTCACCTCATTTTTTAAAGAACTTACAATTCTTCTCCAAGGGATAATATTCTGATGGCACTATTTAAAAACCGAATGTCCTTTCAAACACTCTTTCAGCATGTCTTTAAGAAATAAAATAACAAAATATTATTTTTTAAATGTCAGAACTAATTAAATTCATTTTTCCATAGCATGTTCATTTATCATTAGGTACACTTTCTTCTTTCCACTTCCCTGGTCCCATTTCTTTCCTTTCCTCTTATATCCAGAGGCTCTTCTGGCTTTTTATTTTAAATCCCCTTTGTCAGCTCTCATTGCAATGAAAAACTGGCCATATTCCTCCAAAATTTAGATGAACCTTCCTCCATCACTTGTGTACAGAGGGACATGATGTAATCCCAAAATTGTATCTCACTTTTGAAAGAGAAAAAAATGGAAGTGCAAGGACATTTTTATCCCAGTGTTTTCCACTCTTAATAATACTGCAAACTTTTTAAAATATAGGTAAATAATTGTTCTTGCTACGGGAGAATAGATTGTGCAAGAAGGCAAGAAACTGTATTTTCTTCCTAGAGGCAAAAAAAGACTGACCATAAACAACAGGTGGTGGAAGCAGAAGCAGCTGAGAAAGTATTAGAAAAATGGATGGGAAATGCTACCCTACTCTCACTTACACACATACAACTATATTCCCCTTCAGAAATCTCTGTGGGAACTGTCTCTTGCCCTGTGAGCAACTGCCTCGTCCACCATAGCAAGGAGTCAGTGCCAGCATCCCGATTGTTCAATTTGTTGTTGCCTACAGCAGTTAAAATTTCCCAGCTCGAGAGGTGGACTACGTTTTAAGTGGGCTTTTGAGGACTATTCTAAAAGAAGACATAACAACTGCTCCAATTACAAGTAAAATTCAAGTTTTAACAGATGATATTTAAAGTCTTTTCTTTATACAGTAAGAAGTAATAATAGAATTTGTACATTTGATACAATGCTGCTAGGAATTTTGCCTGCAATTAAAGACATAACCTGAAATATTTGACCTAAGAGCTTGAAGTGACTTGACCACTCTTATCGTGTAAAGTAAAATGGTCATCCACTGGATGCCTTTCTAATCCCTAGGAAAAATAAAGGTGTAGGCACTTAAGGAAGAATTATTTATCTCAGAATTTATGAGTATGCTCACTACACTCTTGAATTCTAATTATCTTGAGAGAAAATATTCTAGTTAGTAATTGGATGTTTTGAAAGATTAGGTAGATTAGAAAAGCTGAGTGAAGAAACTCAACTAAAAGATAAAAAGTCCCTCCTTCATGGGATAGAAAAAAATACCACCACCACAGAACAGGGGTTCTCAATCCAAGGCATTTTATCTCTCCAGGGGAACATTTAGTGATACCTATCTTTTTGGCTTCTGATTGGGGCAGTGTGGAAGCAGAGCTGCATGCATTTAGTGAGTAGAGACCAAAGAAGATGCACAGGACAGCTCCTACCACAAGCAAAGCATTATCCAATCCAAAAAGTGCCGTGGTAAAGAAACTCCCAGAGAAAGTAAAAAATCATCACATCATCAGAGAACAGCAGATGACCATGGCAGTATTGTGATGAGATTAAAGGCAGGATATGCTTCAAGGCAGGACCTGATGTGCAATTCACATTAAGAGAAGGAATGTGGCAGAAAATGCACTAAGTAGGTGAGTTTAAAAATATAGGGACGACATTGTGGCACAAACAGATAAAAAATCTTTAGGACAACTATCTATGGTAAAAAGGTATTTAAAGCTCAACAGTTCACCCAAAAAATTACACAAGCTTTCTTGATAGAGACTCAAATTGATAAACTTAACATTCCTATTACAGAACCAATAATTCTATGGACTACTATAAAACAAATGGTGTTAGATATTTATTATGTTAATTTGAGGATAGTGGAAGAAAAAAGATTGTACAGTATTCTGGGACATTTTTTTCCACCTTTTACCTTCTCCTAAACTATTGTTTGTTTTATTTTTTTTCTGAAAGAGCAATAAATCTGTATTATCTTTTTCTAACTTACTATGAATCATAAACCATGTTAGCCAATATATCTCATCAGAGAAAAGACGTTACATTTCATCAGAGACAAAGAACATGACATTATCAACAGTGGAATGAGAAGACTTATAAGCCTTCTTGTAAAAGCTAAGAGACAGCCATCATAATGCCTGCTCTTTTAGGAAAGCTACATATCTTTGTTACTTTGGGAAATATCTGTCTAAAACACTAAATATGTCTGCAAATTTTCAAGTAGAGAAAAGAAAATCAAGATAACATGAGAGGTGAGACAACAGCAGTGGGTATGATGTTAATGACAACACAGTAAAATGAATAATTGAGGAAAATAAGCAAGTATAGAGATTATAGCACTTTTATGTTATATTTCAATTCTACCAAACATTATGTCTTATGTTTTGATCCATAGTCTCTGGTGATTACAATTAAGGAATGAGCAGAAAACTGATATTTTGAGAAGACAATATATTCAGTACTTCAAATCACACTGATAAACTATTATACTGATGTACAGACTATCTTCTATAATCATAGGTCCTCATAGCGATGGTTTTGATATTTCTGGATCCCTAATGCTACTGTGTTATTTTCTACCATTCTTAATGAGCAGGAAGATTTGCCCCACTACTTTCAACCATGACTCTGGAAATGTAAAAAACAGAAAGCTTTTGACACTAAGATAGGACTCCATCTGCATTCATGGTCTCTTGTTCTTGGCTGAGTCAAAAGCAGGAATTTGGATAAAAATGGAGAATCATTTTTAGGGCTGCTATGTTGTTATGAATACACAGTGGTGGCCATTTTAGGCTATTGTTCTCTGCTTTGCTAATTTTTAGCAAATTAGGGTTAAGGATCAAATCTTTCCCTACAGTAAATAACGGACAGAATGAAGATAATTTCAAAACCAAGTCTCAAAAATAAGAATCTTAAGAATAAAAACTCTT
Organism: Cacajao melanocephalus; assembly: GCA_963573385.1. Taxonomy (NCBI): domain Eukaryota; kingdom Metazoa; phylum Chordata; class Mammalia; order Primates; family Pitheciidae; genus Cacajao; species Cacajao melanocephalus. The sequence goes on from CAUYLG010055707.1 coordinate 25,169, forward strand.
CTTTCAGTAATGTTTTGCAGCTCAAGGTTTATTGTGAATTGTTGGAAATAATGAAATGCTTGATTTACATCAGATGTGCTAAAAGCTCTGTTTATGTGTTAAAAGACAATGTGAAGTAATGAGAAGATGTACCAATTTGAAATCTAAATTTAGGTCAAATACTAAACTAATTAATTAGGATGTGATAGAGAACATAACAAATATCTGAGATAAATGTAAGCCTTTAGATATGAAGTTGGTATAGATTAAAACAGATATATTAATTTGCCCTGAAAAAAACAGTGAAATATTAACTACTTAAAGTAGTTTGTTTACTATACATTTAACTAATATAATTTTAATCTCTTAAAAGTAAAACCAACCTACTAACGCCAGATTTATTTAAGACACAGGTATTGTATATTACACAATTTATAAGGATAATCTGTTTTCAAACACTAGTGAAACAAATAGACTAGCAAAAAGAAATGTGGCCACGAATAAATAGACACTCATTTAACCTAAATAAAATATTCTAGCAAAATGAAACTGCAATGGCTTCACTCATTTGCAGAAGAAATTTGTTAGTTATTAAGGTCATGAGTTTTACAGATATTGAAGCTTAAAAAATCAGATTGAATTGCATTGGTAACCTCCACTTTCAGTTATGTTGATCTCAAAATTATGCATACGAACAGCCCACATTTTAGTTACATGAGCACAAAATTCTCTTTAAAAATTGAATGCCTTGAAGAATATTAGTAGAATCTTACCTACGCTTCAAAGACCATGAAGACTCTTGTGAGATACATACATATATATGTATATAGAAACATTCTACTTCCCACTTTTGCTCTTTCATCCCTTTTGCCATGTGAGGACACAGCTTTTATTTCCTATAGAGGTTGGTGCCATCCTGGAAGCATGTATGCATATATACGAAATATGATTTGTGTTTTACAATTTCATATTGTAGAGGTTTACTTTTAAAGAGACTACTAGGTTTAATGGCTTAATGCCTCAACTAATGGATAACATAACTTTTTGCACCAGCATTGATATAGATATACATATAGTTGCCATTAAAACCTGTGAAAGATTTCAGTTTTCTCCACGTGCCAGCTAAAATGTCAGGTACCATCTTTTCATGAATAATTGCAGAAAGCTCATCTGTCTGAATCAGCAACAAAGGACATATACTCATGGAACAGAAGGCAGCTTGGACATGATATTAATATTTTTCCTCTTTGCTCTTCATGTACCACAGGGCTGAAGCATAGATGCTTTAATGGATGTTGTTTTTGTTGAAGATTTACATTACAACTGAGTCAGTCCCTGAGTCTTATATGCTATAATTACTCATGATATCAGTTTCTTAGTGATAATATTGATAAGGCTCATGATTCTGTTTATGACAAACAATTCATTGAGAGCCTACTATGGGTCATGCTTTGCATTAAATAACTAAATATTTCTCATTATTTATTTATTATGAAATTTTTGCAGTAACACTGAGAAATAGAAACTATTGATATTCCCAGAGGAGATGAAGGAACTAAAACAAAGGGAGCTTAATTAACTAAACTCAAGGTAATGTGTTATAGAATAGAAACAAATCAATATGTGATGTCTCACTGGAATCTTATAAGATTTGCAAACTTTGCTATTGTATTTAAGTAAATTATACTGAGACCTGTGTTCGAAAGATAAAATTTATATATTGCAATGAAATAATATATGGTCTTTGCAAGCCTCATGTGGGACAGTGGTTCTAAAAGAGCAGGCTTGAACCAGCAACATCAGCATCACCACTTGTTAGGAAATGTACATTTCGAGCCCCATCAACACCTACAGAATCACAAAATCTGGAAATGTGTCCATGCAAACTGTGTTTTAATGAGCTCACCAGGTGATTGTGACACATGCTGAAGTTTAGCATACACGTTGGGAAAAACCGTAGCTGGCTTCCAAATCAGGAAAAACAAAAATAGCATAAAGCAGGTAGAAAAGTTATATTCTGAAAAACAGGGAAATTTACATGCTTCATAAAGAATATTTATACTCTGAGTTCTCTTTCAAAACTTTAAGTTAAAGAATACCCTAGTAAGCATTCATTTTTTCCAAATAGGAGTTTGAAGATTTATTTCTTTTCCTGGAGATTGTAAATGACCCTAAATAAAATCCTTACACATGTGAAATGTGAAATGCTCAGCACTCTTTCAGTTATCCCACAGCAAGAAGCCACCAGCAAGTTCTGCAAATGATCACAGAAGTTCCAATCAGCTTTTTAATGCCCCACTCTAAAAGTTTGTGCAAGTCAAACTACAAGAGAATTATAAATAATGAAGGCATTCTTATGAATATGAGAATTATAAATAATAAAGGCATATATATATATGAAATGTGTGCATGTCTGAAAATATACATGTATATTTCATACATATGTATATGTATATGAAATATGTATTAATATATTCATATATGTGAAATATATATGAAATATTCATATATATGTATATGAATTGTGTGTATATATGTGTGTATGTATATTTATGTGTATATATATGTATATGTGTAGATGTTTATTAATTAAATAGAGGTTAAGCCTATGATTGTGGTCTCATTACACTATATTGTAATCAAACAAAGTGGTTCCTCCACGCTTTGCGTATAATGAGTGGAACTGTATCTTCATGCAGTCATCCTGAATCCTTATTTTTCTAAAATAGCACCCTTTATTAATTATTTTTATGGCAATTATTGCTCTATGTTATGATTAAATCATGGCTAGTCTGACTTTACAGGTAATTTTAAAATAGCAGAAGAGAGTGTGGCTTTGTACAAAACAGTGTAAAGTTATCATCAGGTCATCTGGATGAATCTCGAAACACATTTAACAGCCAGTTTTACAAACCTCTAATACATCAGTGCTCCAGTATGTAACCTCAAACAAATGTAAGTAGAATTAATTATTTTCTTGCTTCGAATTGTCAATATATTAAATGATAAGTCTGGGAGAGTTGTTGACAAGTTTCAACAGTGAGAAACACATTAATTGTCAACTTGTAATGTGTTCTGTAATGGGGACACTAAAAACTTCAGCTTTCCAATGTGTTCATAGTATTGGAAATATGAATATATATTACATATAATCTAATACTTATTATAAGCTGTTCCCAGTCTATGTATTTCAAAACCTTTTCACAAAGGGAATTGCCTAACATGTGGACTTTTACAATAGAAGTGCTACATTATTTAAAACACACACACACACACACACACACACACTTAAAAAATTGGAAACAAACCTGAGATAAAATTTAGCAAAAGATATGTACAGTTCACAAAAAAGAAAACACAAATGTTCCTTATACATATGAAAATATATTCCATCTCAGTAATAGGAAAATATATTAAAACAATAGATATATCACTTCTTTATTTCAGCTATCCCTGGTGAAAATTCACTATAGTGCAACTTCTGAATAGGGTAAATTGGCAATATTAAATAAAATTAGAGATGTACTTATATGTTTGACTTTCCAGAACAGTAATCTGAAGATATCCAATCACAAACATAAGATAATGTATGTACAAATTTGTTTATGAAAGCATTTTTTTCTTATGTCACCAGGTAACTGAATAAACTTTGATAAATAGCCTAAACACCTCTGTCTGCTGAAATAATGCAAAACCACTTACACATCCTGTGGAATGGAACACAGAGCTAACTGGGATCTAGAAGTTAATGCCTGAAGTTCCTTCTCTAAATTCCAATCCCCAGTCTTGTGTACCATATATAATAGAACCAGTTGAATTAACTGGTTCCTTCTGTATACTTCTGGATTATTAAATCACACATTTCTCCCTCAGAAATATGAGTGTAAGCACAGCAGTAACATTGGCATCTGACCTATTTTACCCTTCCTGAGCCTTCTCTTTTCGATCCAACATTCCACCAGTTGGAATGCTGAATCTTTCTGTTCTTTATTATGTGTCAGCAATATCCTTTAAATTGCATTTTTAAGAGACAAGTTCATCCTATGTTGTCCAGGCTGGAGTGCAGTGGCTAGTCACAGGCATAATCATTGTATACCGCATTACTGAACTCATGGGCTCAAGCCATCCTCCTGCCCCTACCTCCTGCCTCAGCCTACTGAGTAGCTGGGAGTTCAGGTGGGCAGGGGATCTTGGCTCTAAGTCACATAGTCTTTCTTCCTAAAATGGTACTGAGTCTTTCCTCTTCTATAAATTGAGTGGCTGTAATATATTCAAAATTTTACTTGCATTGCACCTGCAATGGGAAATATTATAGCAACGAGTGTATATCATCAAGAGAGAACAGAATATTCTGTTTATCTAGTGTAAGAATGGCAAAGTTAAAAGGAAAGAGAAAGAAAACAGCTTTAGGTCCTATTTTTTTCCTGTGTTATCAAATAAGTAATACATCCTTGGTTTCTAAGGTAATATTCTTTTAGTTATAACTACTACAAAAGTTACCATGGTAACTTTTACCCCAGAACAATTGAGCTGTTTGTTACCTGAAAAGCTTTGTTTGCTATAAATGTGGAGAAAGTTAGAATTTGAAGTTTCATCTAAATATTTTTCTCTATGATTTGTGACTTTCAAATGAAGAGAATATACTGGGTTAATTCAATAATAAGCAGAAATAGTAAGTTCATTCAATAATAAGCAGATATATTTTAATGGTCATAAATCTTTATGAGAAAAAATTCAATTAAGTATATTTTAGTAAAGTAAGATTGATACACTGTACTATTAAAATAAATTGACAGATAATTATTTATTCTTGTATTTCGTGTTGACGTATTCTTAAGAAATTTCAGAAAAAGCTTAAATACTGGCAGCTGGATAGAGAAAAAGTCCTTCCTGTTATGAACTATGCAATCAGTGCTGTATGCTCGGGTACCATGATTTTAGTGGCTGTAGGTCAAAGGCACTATCTCTTGTGCCTGATTGGCAAGGATGAAGTCTGCATTTCTGACCAGATTTTATTATGTTCATATTATTTTCCTGCAAAAAAAAATGTGTATTTTTACTCTATTGTTGAAGGTAACCTAGTGACATAAAAGGAAATTGAACTGCTTTTCATAAGCTTTTTATTGAGCTGATATGACCTGAAAATAAAGTTTAAATCTTACCAGATGTTTACATTTTCAGTTGATTTGACAACATAGCAAAATAGCCAACAAGAGCTTGTTAGGCTTGGTTATGAAAGCACATTATCAATGTGCCTGAGGGCCCATATGTGTTCATGTAAGATCTTAATATAGCTAAGATTAACCTATTTTTAAACAGTACATTTGTGACATTTTAAAATATTTATGATATATTTTTCTTTAAACTATACAAATAACAATTCAAATGAAATATTCCTAAATTGGTCTAATTATATCTAAAAATGTACAGAGAGTACATTATTACTGCTATATTTATAATCTTTTGGACACTCTATTGTATTTTTTGGAATTTATTTTCAGTTTAATAATGAGATACCTTATTTCCAGGTGAAAGAGAATTTTATGTTTTCTGATTATGCAATTATATTTTCATTATATTATTGCCAGAAAATGTTTGCAATATTAATACTTATCATAAAATAAGAAAGTGTTCAAGAAGTTTAGAAACACTGAAAATCGGATTTAAAAATAAGTTTATCCTGCGGTTCCCAATGCTTTGGAATTCCTATACATGTTGCCAAAGACATTTGCCTCTAAAGAATAAGCTTCTTTATCTACAGATGGTAACACCCACCTCTCAGAATAACTGCATGAATCTCTAAACAAATTTAGAGACATTGGGATTACAATATATTGATCCTTCTATTTTTCTATCTAATCATCTATCATCTATCTACCTAGTATCTATAACTTCAGAATAGACATAACTTTAACCTGTTACTTGTTTCTACTTCTAAAGTACATAAAGCAAAGAAGAATTAACATGGTCATGACAAAATGGAATTATTTTTATGTGCTTTATATCCTATATCGTCAAGTCCAATTCTCAGTAGTAGTACAATACTCTACTGAGATGAGTATGCTGTCTGGGAAATAAGAAAATGCTAGTATTTTAGATTGATGCTTATTAATTGCAATACATACTGCAACTTCAAAAAGCTTTAAGTGAGTAGAATATACTTAAATTGAGGAAATAAAGATTGATTTTATTTATTATTACATGCTATGTATACTCTCATCCCTGAGCAACCAGTTTTTAAGTGTTCAAACTTCTTTTCAATATTTTTCTCACTTCTTTGAGCCACAGTTTCTTCTTCATTAAAAGGAGAAAGTACTATTAGAAAATGCATAACAACATTTACTTACCCCATGCCCTCAGAAAGATATCAAATAAAGGAAAATATATATATTTTTTAAGACAAAGTCTCACTCTGTCACTCAGGCTGGAGCGCAGTGGTACGGTCTTGGCTCACTGCAACCTCCGCCTCCCAGGTTCAGGCAATTCTCCTGCCTCGGCCTCCTGAGTAGCTGGGATTACAGGCATGTGCCACCATATCCAGCTAATTTTTTGTATTTTTAGTAGAGATGGGGTTTCACCATGTTGGTCAGGCTGGTCTCGAACTCCTGACCTCGTGATCCACCCGCCTCAGCCTCCCAAAGTGCTGGGATTATAGGCATGAGCCACCGCGCCCAGCCAGAAAATGTACTTTTAATGAAACTTAGTCTAGACTAACCAACCATTATGTCTATGACAGTAATTTAGCATGGCTTTGTGTAGGCGACACAGGCCCATAGCCACAGAGATGAGGATCTGGGTCATCTGAACTTTCTCTTTACTCTCAGACTACTTGAGCTCTCAAGAAGACCAGTGTACACACATACATGTCTCCCTTTTTCCCTCCATTCTTCAATTCTTCCCCTTTATCTCTTACTCCTCCCGTCCTCCACCAAAACTAGGAATCCTCTTTTCTTCCTTTTTAGAAGGCAATTCCTGGTTACTCTAGGCTCAGAGAATACACTGACACATATCTCTTGACATTATTGCAGCTTAGGAAGAGTATGTGCTTTCCAGATGTTTTCTTTTTGTTTGTTTGTTTCTGTCTCATGTTTAAACACTGGAGAGCTACTCGAATTAGGCACTTTGCTCCCTGAAACTCAACTCTTAGAGAGTCAATTGATGATGACAAAGAATGAAATGTGTACATTCAAAAACAACAAATAACTGAAAACATGCTATCTTTTCATTGACTAGTACACAGTACCTCATCAGGACTATTATATGACAAATTGTTGCTAAGGACTCAGCAGTATTTTATGGCCTACTGATGACATCAGTGCATTCCAGGAATTAAGCTAGTAAGCACAGAACCGCAGGTCTGTCACAACCCATTACCTAAGGCAAGCTCTTTTATTCAATGGAAACTCTACCATTAACTTGAGTTTTTATATCTTGCATGTGGTATCAAAACTAGAAGATAAATGACTTAGATTTAACAAAGGAAACTATTTTACGTGTCTAGAGATAGTGGATTCTAAATCTTCCTAAGAGTGAAGATAAAGCAGTGGCTGAGAGGATTAGGCTTAGAACCATGTTTGTCTTAGAAAATAGTCAACATTTTATCTTGTTATTATATTACTATTTAATTTATGTACACACATAAGTAACATGTAAGGTATATGTTGGTATTTAGGTATGGAATTGAGAACATTCATGATTCCATAAAACCCTAACATTTATTTAATTTTCCCTGCTAGTGAGAACAGTCTACTGCATTTTTGCAGTGAGATGTGTCTTTAGCCACTCTTCGTCATCACTCCCCCATTGGTTAAAAGAAGAGATAAACCTTGGCTTTACAACCCTGGCCCTTGCCAGGAGTTCTGTTCTTGTCAATCCTAAAGGAAGTTCTCTCTCTCTAGGCTTCCATTTCAGGCCCAAGTCTGTGTCTCCTGGAAAGACCTAGATCCCGTACAGAGTTTGAATTCTGGGGCAGCTCCCTTCTGCCTCTCATTCACCACAGATTACACTTCATCTCTTAGGGTCAGTGTGCGTTTCTTTCAAACTTAGTAACTACTATTTGAACCAGGTCATAACATAGCATCCTTCCTTTACCCTCAAGACCTTGTTTTGGGGTACTCCCTTTACATACCATGGCCACTGAATGATAGGTACATTTATCAAGAAATCCTCAGCTTTGTTAGTTATCAGAAAAAGTAAAACTAAAACAAAAAATTGACATCTTTCATATATCAAATTGATAAAACTTAGAGGGTCAAACTATACCAAATGATTATAAGGATAAGGGTGAAAGAAGAAATCTTCATGAACTAAAATTAAGAATTGACATATGTAGATATATTGAAAAATAACTAGGCAATTTTTACAGAATGAAATAAGCATATAATTTATAGTTCTACAATCTCATTCCACAAAAATACATTTGCAAACATGATATTCATAGCATTATTTATGCTATCAGGCATTTGGAATCTGTAGTTTTCAACTCAATAAGAATGAATAAGCAAATTGTGGTGGCTACATATTGTAGAATTCATTCCAAAGACAGAGATCAAGCAGATTTAAATATAGGCCTGTTGGAAGGAACATCAGGAAAGGACCGGTGATCAGAGATAAAAGAAAAAATATAACTCAGTGAAATAGTCACAGGTGAATTCCTGAATAGCTAGTAACTGAGAGTATTATTAACTTTATAGTTTGTACTTTTTAAACAGGACAAAAAAAAGAATAATCTCTTCCCAGTAAAAAATGGCTTAGGTTAGGTCTAGAACTAAGGGAAAGGATTATTCTTATTGTATTAATTTTCTATTACTGCTATAGCACATTAGTATAAGATTAGCGGCTTAAAGTATAAATCTTTCATAGTTCTGGAGATCAGAAGTCTAATAAGGGTCTCAAGACTTAAAATGAAGGTGTCAGCAGGGCTGGTTCTGTCTGGAGACTCTAAGAGAAAATCTGCCCCTTTTCTTTTCCAGGTCCCAGAGGCTGCCTGTAATCCTCAGCTCTCCTTCACTTTCTTCGTATTCAAAACATGTAACTCCAACATCTGCTTCCATTGTCACATCTCTACTCTGACTGGCTCTCTCTTAGCTCCCTTTCAGAAAGACCCTTATAACATAGTCACAGGTTCTAGGGATTAGGAGATTGGTGTTATTTTTCTGAGGGGGAGGTTAGGGGCAAGGGTGCATTTTTCAGCCTACAACCCCAAGACAAAAACAGTAAGTATTGGAAAGAATGTACCTATAGTAAAACATAGTAGTCTGAGAACAGAAATTCCAAATTAAGTAAAGGCAATAGGGAAAGTTTCAAAGCAACTTTGTAAATATATAGAATAAAACAAAGCAGAATGAAATAAAGCATACATTCCAGTCTGAAATTAAACAACTGAAGGAACAGAAGAACAATTACATGAGAATTCTTCATGCTATAGAATTTAGTGACTAGGTTCAATAAGAAAACTAATACAAGTCAATGAAAAGAAATAAAAATGAAGAATTTACTGAGGAAAAATAGAGATTCTAAACAAGGTCATAACCGAATAAATAAATTAGAACCATAGAGAAATAGATTAAAGCTTAAAATTTAATCATTGGTATACAAACTTAAAGTAAATGTGAAAGGAAGAGACAAAGATATAATTCATGAAAATATGATATATTTTAAAAAGAAAGGCCAAGTGATGCAAAAATAACAATTAGTGTTTCCAAAGTAAACAGGTTAACAAACAAATGAGACAATTATTCAAGATTTAATGCCATAAAATATTCATAGAATGAAGAACTACAACTACAAATGAAAATGATACTTTTATTTAGAAAATAAAACTGAAAGAGGACAACTTACAGAAATTAATTACACTTAGTATATGTTTGATCTTTGATGATAAAACAAAATAAATTCTTCACCCACTCTAGGGAAAAAAGCCAGTAACTTATAGGTGCTAAATATTAAGCTGGTCTTACACTTCTGAAAAGCAACATCTATTGTTTGAAAATAGTATAGTAGTGTTTGCAGGTGTTGAGAGAAAGAAGGTGTAATTATGGAATATTATTTGCAGCCAAATTTTTATTAAAGTGTAAAAGCAACTGGCAAATATTGTCAAATGCATGTCAAAAATTATTCATGGAATATGTGTGCTACAAGATCCCTTCTTTAAAAAGTCACTTAACTCTAATACAGTCAACTAAACATTGAATGGAAATGTCATTAAAAAAAAGATAAGTGCAACCATCAGTGCCTGAAGACAGTACAAGATTGACAGCAAACATCTGGGCACAGAGGTAAAAGTGGGGTTGGGTGGGAATTCATTGCTCTTACTCTATCACATGTTATGAATAAAGTTCAGGCTTCAGGGCTTTTCCAGGTCTACTGTTCCAGACCCTTCTGTCATCCTGTTGTGTTTTACCATGTGCTCTAACAATACCTAAATCCCGAGGATAACACTGCATGATCTTTCCCATCTCTGTGCTTTTGCACAATCTGTTCTGTCTTGAAAACATATCTAAAATCCTAGACCTAATTTTTATTGCATTTAATAAAGTATATGGCTGGTTGTTCAACTTTAAATCTTCTCAGGTCATAAATTTTGTTGTATACGTCTCTGTATACCCAGTCTAGCATCGTATTTGGTGACCAGTATCCTCCTTTAAGCAAAAAAAAGCCATACATGGATAATCATAATATTTTAAGAGCAAACAGAATTCTGAAGACAGCACGTATGAGCCTTAGTTGAAAATTATTAAAGAAAATTAGTTTGACAATGAAATCCAACCAACTAAAAGACAATTTTTAAAAAATCACTTTTATGTTATGAATATGGTTAAAGGACCAGGGATGGTAATGGTCACTGAATCTATTTAAATACAAAAATTTAAACAACAAAAACAGAGATTACAATTACAGAAGAGACAAAAATTTTAAAGAGTTTCACAAGGCAGAAATAACTATAATGACCAGGAGATAGAAACAGAGAATGTGTGTAAAAACATGCAAATTTCTTCACTTTAATGTTAGGATTTAATTGATGATTCTTGAAAGTGACACTTAAAATTATATCCAACTCAATATTTTGAATCTTTATTCCTAATTACAAGAAGTATTTTAAGTATTAATAAACTTGTGTTTTTGTTTTCTTTTTTCTTTTTTTTACTTTAGAAATTTATTTTATTTTAGCTTCCATGATATAAGTGCAGAATATGCAGGTTTATTACATAAGTAAACATGTGCCATGGTGGTTTGCTGTGCCTGTCAACCCATCACCTAAGTATTATGTCCCACATGCGTTAATTATTTGTCCTGATGCTCTTCTTCCCTCTGCCCCTACAACAGGCCCCAGTATGTGTTGTTCCCCTCCCTACGTCCATGTGTTCTCATTGTTCAGCTCACACTTATAAGTGAGAACAGGTGGTGTTTGGTTTTTTGTTCCTGTGTTAGTCTGCTGAGGATGATGGTTTCCAGTTTTATCTATGTCCCTGCAAAGGACATGATCTCATTTCTTTTCATGGCTGCATAGTATTCCATGGTGTGTATGTACCACATTTTCTTTAGCCAGTCTATCACTGATGGGCATTTGGGTTGGTTTCCTATCTTTGCTATTGTGAATAGTGCTACAATAAACATATGTGTGAATGTGTCTTTATAATAGAATGATGTATAATCCTTTGGGTATATACTTGGTAATGGGATTGCTGGGTCAAATGGTATTTCTGATTCTAGATCCTTGAGGAATGGCCACACTGTCTTCCACAGTGGTTGAACTAATTTATATTCCTACCAACCGTGTAAAAGTGTTCCTATTTCTCTGCAGCAATTCTAGCATCTGTTGTTTCTTGATGTTTAATAATCACCATTCTGACTGGTGTGACATGGTGTCTCACTGTGGTTTTGGTTTGCAAATTATCAGTGATGTTGAGCTTTTTTTCATACTTTTTTTCGGCCACAAAATGTCTTCTTTTGTGAAGAATATAAGTAAATAAACCTATCTAGACAGATTTCTTTACACTACATTGTTACCTATTCCTCACCCTTAGCCTCAGGGTAAGAGAATTAGCTGCCTTCAGCTTTATTCTCACCTGAAGCTTTGCAGAGTCTTCTGACCTTTCAAAAGGCCTGCTTCTTTCCCTATAGCTTCTCCCACCTCCCTAACTGATCTCCTACATTATATGACCAAGAGGATTGCTGAATTATCTGAGGCTTTCCTTAACCTCTGATTTTATAAATTATGACAAATATTTATTCTGTTGTGAGAAATAATAGAATGATGTATATAAGTGTGTGTGTGTGTGTGTGTGTGTAAGACAGAGTTCTCCTTATAATACCATCATAACTGTATATTGAATGTACAGATTGCAAGAAAAGACATAAGTGAGGTTGATTTCTGAAAAGACCTGCCTTGAGTCAGATTCATAAATTTAAGACAGAGGAGTGGTTTAACACCATGGGCTTGGGAGAAAAATCTGACACTTGATATCTATAAAAGTTTGGGCAGACAAGTGGAACTTTCTATGTCCCACGTTCTTTCTCTTAACATGGTTAATCTTATGGAGTTGAGGATTAAATGATAAAGAGCTATATACACTTCTGGGATGATTGTTAACACTTAGTAAATGTGTTTCAAAAGCTGACTGTGTGCTGAGTGATTTCACATAAATTGTGGGTATCAAAATTGCAAACACAATTTAAAGTATTGAAGTTTAGAACTAAAAATTTGATAAAACCAAATTGAAGACATAACATAATAATTTAATTTAGGCATGTATTCTGTTTAAATATTTTCACATCCCACTTAGTTTTATTGATGTAAGTCATTTTAGTCAATTTCCTTTCTTTGTTCTCTTTCATTAGCCCCAAATGACAATTCTCATTTTCCTTTAACAGTCTTATGAAAGAATTGCTTTTCTAAAATATTCTTGAAAGTTGGCATTGTGCTGCATTGATGAATATGCTTCTATTTTCTTTCTCTAAATGTACTTTAAAATGGGTGCTCTGACAGATTAGATGTAAAAAGTTATATCTGTTTTCTGGCAATGACTATCTTTTACTACCTGTGGTGATAAAAATATCTCTTCCTATGGTGATAAGAGGATATTAAACATTTTATTGTGCCAAATTACCTGTAGTTAAATTTCTTCATGGGAGTTTGCATAGCAGAAAAAAGTAATCTTCTAGTACCTGCTAACCAACAAATGGTTTCCAAACACAACTTTTTAACAGAGTCATCAGTCTTAACTGCCTGGTGTCAAGAGTTGAGATTTCTTGGGGATCCATTTTATTTTAATTATTTTTTCAATTATTATAACAAATTAATATTTATTTATACAGTTTATTACCTTTATTTGCATAAAAAAGTCACTATGTTAGTCTTATTAACAAGAATAACTTTTAACAAAAGTGACTTATTTCACATAGTAATAATTCCCTCACATTTTCCCATTATTTTAAATTTACCTTAACACTAATTTTCAAAGCAAAAGAAAACATAGGACTGATATAGGACTGAACCAGTGAAATATACTTTATGATAAAGACAAATGAGAAAATCTGAGACCTCTGTAATCCTAAAAATATAGAGGAAACAGTTTGGAGCATATTACTAAAAATCAATTTAAGTACTTACTTGATTTGTGAAAGGCTTATATAAATGTAACTTAAACATACTTTAAAAGGAAAAGCAAAGACAAAAATTGACATATATAGCCCCTCCAAAGGATATTACTCAAATAGGAGTTTAAATAATATGCTAGTAAAAAGATAATTTTTAGACCAAAAAGCTCACAGAAGAGGCAGTAATCATCAAATGTAATGTTTCTCCCAGAAACCACAATATTAAATTGCTGTGCTTTTCACCTTCTGCTCTCTTCCTATGAAGGGCAAAGAGGCAGCTGCAATTTCTGTTTTCTTAGTTTTAAGACTTCTTTGTGTGCTTTTATTAAACTGATTCTTGATCTGAGATTCATTTTGCTGAAAACCTGGAGTTTTGCTTTTAAAAGCTGTTCTCTGTAATTTCTTTTAGAGCCTTTAAAGCCATATAAAGAATTGAAAAACACTAACGGAAACTTCCTGGCTTCTACACTTTGCTTGTCATTTCTTATATACGAATGAAATTCAAGTATATCTTCTTCAGGTAACACTTTTGAGAGTGTGTTGTTGTTGTTGTTGTACTTTATGACAACTACTTTCCTTATTTTAGGTCCATCTGACTTTCCAAATGAAGTCATCAATACTATCTCTATCCTCAAACATGGAAGACTATAAAATCTTTCTTCTGTGCTATCATCAAAAGACTCTCTTCACATAATTCTTCCCCATTACTGTTAACACCAACTGAGTTATTAGACCTTTTTATTTTTGCAATGTGACATGATGATTTTATTTTAGGGTCAGCAGGTATGTTCTGGGACTCAGGATGAACTACACAATCCTTTTCTGAAGGGGATGGAGAATCCAGAAAGTCCACTGCTTCAGGTCCATGTTTCATCTCGTCTATTTTTAATTTGGAATGTTTTATGGGTTTCCTTGTCAATATTTCAGCTTTTTATTTTTACCTGTTGCTCATCTCTTTTTATTTATTTATTGAGATGGGGTCTCACTCTGTCACCAGGCTAGAGTGCAGTAGTGTGATCTCAGTTTAGCTCACTGCAGCCTCTGCCTCACAGGTTCAGGAGATCCTCCCACCTTAGCTTCCCAAATAGCTGGGACTACAGGGGTGTATTTTTAGTAGAGATGGGGTTTTGCCATGTTGCCCAAGCTGTCTCAAACTCCTGAGCTCAAGTGATCTATCAGCCTCAGCCTCCGTTAAGTGCTGGGATTACAGGAGTGAGCCACCACACCCATCTTTTGCTCATCTCTGTGTAGATGATCTCAAATTTACAACTCTAGCATTCTCACAGCTCTAGTTCCTCTTTAAAATTCAGTTTAAGTGAGCAAGCACCACCACAACATCAATATGAAAAAACAAAACAAAATGTATAAACAAATAAAACATGAGAGTCTTGTCCTTAGTAAGAAAAGACTGTTCAGGGAACTCCTGGAATAGGTAGGACCAGGATCTCTGACCAGAGATTTACGAGTGTCTTAAAGGTCAGACAGAAAGGTCTTTCCTTTTCTAAGAAGGAGTAAGCAACACGAGAAGGAACTGGTGTTGGGGAGTGGGATGAGTAGATGATATGGTCACACAGTTGAGCAGGAAATGTTTTTCTTCATGGTTCTGATTCTCTGGATGGTCCAAAATAAATAACTGTTTCACTTTCCAGTGCTTTTGCAATCTAAGGGCAAGTCAAAGTTCAGAGGAAAGGAGAAAAGCCTAATTAAATCTTGTTTAGTAACATTGGTAGGCAGTGTATTCAGATTGATCAGAAAGAACAAAACAGTGTAGGCTATCATTTCTTAGTCAAAGAATGGGGATTTAGGATGTCTATGTCTGGCCTGGTCACAGGAAAAGGAGCCATCCATTAAAGTTTTTGGAGTCTTATGGAGAAGGGTGGTTCTTTACAGTAAACTGTTTGCTAGTACACAACCACATAAGGGATTTCTTATCACTGTTTTCCAGGAGCACAGGGACCAGGCAAAGTTTGGCATTCCCAAAATAAATACTAACTTCTATTTTACCTCATGAAACATTATTTTATCTTAGGAAAATATTACATCTTTCTAACTTATTTCTTCTCATCAGTAATATCTCTAAAAATGTGGTAGTTCTGTGACCAGCATCCACTTAAAAGACTCTTTGAAGGGATAACCCACTCTCAACTGATGCAAGGAAAGTACCATACACATTTGAGGTAAATGGTTGGCCTTCCTCTCTCTCGGCATCTTTCTTGCCAATCATTGAAACATCTGAAATGACCCTCGACTTGGGCGGGCTATTATAAACTTTCCAGAAGACAATTCTAAACTATCTTTCTACAGTCTTTATCTCACTTTACCATGCATCATTCAGCATCCTCATATTGCACTCTATTTTCCCTTTTCTGGCCCCAGTCTGCCTTCTGGAATGTTCTATTAGCATCAACACCTTCTGTGTCTTCAACTGTTTTTCAGTGTTTCTTTTTCATCACTTTGATGTAAAAAGGGATGCTCCTTCCCCTGCGGTCTCTCAAGTGCAATTTGCTTTTTCTCTTCTACTAAGCATTTCTCTACATTGAAAGGGTTAAGTGTATCCTCTGTTTGCTGTGCAGATATGTCCAGACTATTACCACACCAATCTCTTGTGAAAACTCTCCTCCTTTTCATTGTTATCAATGATCACACTCTTGAATGTTTACCCCAAAAGTGCTCATCTTCTAATAGCATCCATGGCATCTTCATTGCCTACCTGGATACAACCTTAAATGGAGAGTATCTCAGATATATAAATGATTCAACCTCTACCATATTTATCCAATTGTTCACCAAGTCTTTATTTCTTTCTATAATATTCTTATAATTAATCAATCTTTGATTAGGTACCCTATTTACATGGTGTAAAAATCAAAATAATATTTATAAGTATTCCCTGAAAAGTTTTTTTCCCATCTATGTCAAAGCTACTACATTCTTCCAACCTCCTTTGAAATAACCATATTAATTACATTTGGATATTAATGTTTCTTTTACAAAAGCAATAAGAGAAAACAGTTAAATACCATTCTAGTTGTCTTCTCTTTCCTTTACACGAATTAACATACTATCAACACCATTTTCAACTTGCATTTTTAACTTAGCAATGATGCCGACAATCTCCCTAGAATAATACATAGAAACCTTTCTCCTTTTAAAAAAACTGTTAGTTATACATTATAGTTTATTTAAAAAATTCCCTATTGCTGGATCATTGTTTTCTTATCTTTTGTATTACAAACAATGCCTAATTGAATAAACTTATATCTATGCTATTTCTTATATGTTCAGTTTTATCTGTAAAATGGATTCCCATAATGGGCTTGCAGTTAAAGGGGTAAACATATCTATAACTTTGTAGATAATGTCATATTCCCTTCCTAGGTGGTTATATCATAATACACTCATATCACCAAGTTACGTAGTGCTGCTTTTCCTCTTAGCTTTCTCTACAACATATTGATAAATTTTAATCTGATGGATGTGAAAATGACATTTCAATGTAGCTTTCATTTGCACATCTTCTAAATGAAGTTAAATATCTTCAAATATGTAAGTGTCTTCTTCATTTTCCTTTGAAATGTCAAACCATATGCCTTTTGCCCTTTTTTGTATTGACTTATCATTTTTCATATAAATTCCTAGGAGCTTCTAATATAGAAGAGTTGTCCTTTTTCTCTGATATGTCTGTTTTTCTCTTGATTTGTCATATGTATTTTGAACTTGCTTATATATCTTTCTCTTTTTACTATACAGATGTTCTTGTATACATGTGCTCAAATGTAACAATATTTTACGGCTGCTAGATTTTGGATATTAGTAAGAATCAATTTCTACACTCTAAGGTTTCACAGACAACTTTTTTCTAGTACTTTGATATATAGACATTTTACATGGAAACCTTAGGTTCTATTGAATAAAATAAATTGCCACTCAGTTATGACAATATAGTCTTTTTAAAAGTCCATCATCATGCTACTGACTGAAATGCCACATTTACATTAAATTATCATATGTTTATTTTAGGATTTTCTATTTTGTATGTTTTTATGTCTTCACATGTGCCAGAGTTACAAGGTCTTAATAATTAAGGCTTGTTTGTCTGTTTTAATATGTAGAGAACCTAATGTCTTCTCATTGCTCTTAAATTTTAGAGTTTTTCTGACTAGTGTTTTTTTATTCTATAAAAACTTTAAAATCAGCTTGAATAGATCCACAGGATAAAAATTAAAGAATGCTATTTTATCATATTTACATAATGCTTAGAAATTTACTGACAGATAATTTATATCTTTTTTATATTAAATCTATATATCCAAAAACACTGAAAGCAGTTTCATTTTTCAAGTCTCCTTTTGGCTTCTCCAGAAGCATTTTAATTTTTCTCATATAAGTTTTACATGTTTCTTTGTTTAGTTTTAGATATTTTATTTTACTCTTTGTTTTTAAATGAGATCTCTTTCAATGTATTTTTTTCAGCTAGATACTCTTATATATGAAGATTGTTGGTTTATATAAGTTAATTTTATGGTTATCTTAACCCACACTTCTTATTCATTTAATATATTTATCATATCTAATTTCACTGGCTAATACCACAAGTAAAATGATAATAGTAATAGTGATAGTGGTTATAGAGGGAATGTCCCTAGTTCTTCTCTACTAAATAAGTTGTTAGCTTTTAAGTAAAGGCACATATTTTATCTTGTCATCAGTTTGAATTTTATGTAATTGTTTTGAAATCAAGAATCAATGTTAAATTTTATCATTTGCTTCCTCAGTTTCTATTGAGAAAATCATATGAGGCTGATCTTTGGATTTAATATGGTGAATTATGCTTTTGTATTAACTTCTTAATATTGAATATTGATTGTGTTTCTGAAATTAATCCAACTTAGTCATGCTGTATTACCTTTAAAATGGTAGATTTCCTTGACTTTCTAGTTTACAGATCTGTTTTTAAGCTGCATTAATTCTGTACTTCATTTTATTTTTTATCTACATTATTTTTCATGACCAATACTTGCACACAGTACATTTAATATCTTATATTTCTTAATTAGTGTTTACAGTATCATCTGCTATATTTCTTCTGTCCTGTCCCGAAAATCTACTTGTACTGATAAATACTGTTCACTTTATTTTATTGTACTGTCTTTCTCTTCTAGCAGTTGTGCCAGAACATCTTTTCACGTTTCTCTCTGAGCCAACTTTTTCCTGAGGCATTGGCCCCATTAGCCTAGCAGTGTAAATTTGTGTAGAGAAATCAATGTCTAAATCCTAGTTTGAAAAGTTTGGAAGATTAAGATCAGGTGGTTTCTCAAGGCAGAGAGTCCTGGCACTTCATTTTTTATGAGATAATCACTGTTTCCTGTTGTGTTATATTACTGTAAGATATCCCGGATAATCACTATTTCCTGTTGTGTTGTATCGTTGTTCACTCCTGACCTCACCTGAGATATCCTGGAATAATCCTGATGTCACTCCATGACTCCTGGACACTCTCAAAATATATGGTACATTTTCTGCTTTTGGGAAGTAAATATTGTGGCACTAATCTACAAAAAAGTCAATAGTGAGAGACCAGGGAATACCTTAAAACTTATTTACAAATACAAGGCTTTGCTCTGTTACACTCTTAGATGCTGTTTTATTGAACGCGCTACCACCCAGCCACCTTTTATTTCTCACCCCTTGTATTTTCTCAGTTTCTGTAATAATTTAACAAAGCCATGAGCCTCCTTAGGCCTTCTGTATTATGTTCATGATGGAAGTTGCACAAGAAAAAAAATATATAGATCCACACTAATTTATCATATTTGGCAGAAACAAGTTTCAATGTCATTTTCTGTTAATAGTTCCTTTTCTGGTTATTAGACTGATACAGTGTAAAGGCTGAAAACTGACTCAGGCAAACAGGTAATATCCTTAGCACTTAAGTTTAAGCACCAATGCAATGTTTGAATTAAAAGACTTAAATTTTAGTTTAATACGATTTAATACGTTTAATGGGGTTAGATAAAATACCAAAGCTAGAACTATCCCATTTTAGGAGGCCTGGCCACACACATAAGAGCTGTAACTAAACTCAAGTGGCCCCTAAAGAGATGGCCAAATAACCATCTTTTCTATAAACCCAGAGGAAAAGTGCATGAAATGAGTTCATACTGCTACTGTTGAATCTGCTAAAACTCTCTGAAAGTGCTTTTCCTCCCCAAGAGGAAGGATCCTGTTTCCTTGTTGAGTCATAGGCTTTTAGAACACAAATTCTCACTTTCTCTCCTTTTGTAGTTGTTCTGTCTTCCCTGATACGTTGAGAACCTGTAGCCCTAAAGGCGCCTGCTAGACTGGGAACTACCTGCTTCTTCTCCCACCTTAACAACAATAAAGCATTAAGACTTTATCCATATAGCTCCACTTATTTCTGAAGAAAATATCCATTTCTAGTTTCATCTCTACAATTAGTAAGTTAGTTTATAATCAGACTAGTAGAAAGTTTATTGGGAATTTGCGTTTTTCTGTAAGCTAGAGTTTGATAGGTGGTGTTACCAACAGCTGTCAGCTAGGGCCTTTTGCTGGATGACATAGGTTCTACTCTTTCCACTGAGATTTTAAATCTTCTGCACCAGGGCTCTTCTTACACACTGGTGGTGGAGTATCAGATAATATAATCTTCCTCAAACTCAGGGTAGAGCTCTTAGGATAAAAATAAAGCTTCTGTTGAAGAGAATCATCCCAATTATTCAAGTCCCACTCTCAATCTTTTCCACCAGTAACAATTTACAGGTCAGAGAGTAAAAACCTATCATGTGGAATTCACAGATGAATTTGAGTACTTCACTTACACCTCAACATGCCTGCCCCTCCTAATTCAAATGTGTATGTTCCAATTCAGCTTTTTCTTCAGTGATTGTTGTTCTTGGTTGCACATTGCAATCACCTGAAAGCTTTTAAAAATACTGTGCCTTGTCCTATCCCACCTCACTACCCCTGCCCCTATGTCTATCAGGACTTATTGAATTGATCTGGAATGTGGCCTGAGTGCTGAGAGTTTAAAAAGCTCCTCAGATGATTCTAATATATGTCCATAGGGTGACTAATACCTCATTTAGAATTTTTCTTCCAACCTAGTGAGACCAGATGTCAGTTCCTTCCCAGAGATCAGGACTGGCTGCATAATTTATGGCACACAGTACAAAATAAACATACAGAGTAACTTGTTCCAGAATTCTTAAGAATTGCAAAACTACAACAGCAGAATATTTAACCAAGAATGGAACCCTTCTAAATGCGAAGCCCTATGCACAGGTGGCATGCCTAATAAACTAGCCCTGCCTGATATGTACTGGTAATTGTTAAGGGTTTGCAGTCTTGTGGATTATTCTTTTCTGCCATAATTTTCCGTCCTCCTATTCAGTCTCTTTAGCCCACTCACCAATTTTTTTTTTTTTTTTTTTTTGAGAAGAGTCTCGCTCTTTCGCAAGGCTGGAGTGAAGAGGCGAGACCTTGGCTCACTGCAATCTTCACTCATGGGTTCAAGTGATTCTCTTGCCTCAGGTTCCTGAGTAGCTAGGATTACAGGTGCATGCCACCACACTCAGCTAATTTTTGTATTTTTTTTTTTAGTAGAGATGGGGGTTTCACCATGTTGGCCAAGATGGTCTCGATCTTCTGACCTCATGATCCACTCACCTTGGCCTACCAAAGTGCTGGGATTACAGGCATGAGCCACCGCGCCCATCCTCACAATTCTTAAGATTGCATAATATTGTTACCACTCCCCACCTCTGCTATGATGAGTAAAGGTGGTGTTAAGAGTAAACTCAGTTACAGTAGAATCTTCTCTGTCCCTGGCTACCTTTTATAAAAGTGTCATTGTCCTCTTTTTCTTACTTTATTGTTGCTGAAAAATATTTATAATTGATTTTGAAAAGTGTGTTTTAAACTTTATTTTAATAGGTGTTGGGGAAAAGAGATTCTTAGATCTGGCTTTACTACATTTTTACCCACTATACAGTTTACAATTTTGATTTTCTCTATTTTAATATAATTTGTTGTATTTAAGTAATGAAATAATTTTAAAATTAAAATTAGCCAAAACAAAGAGAATTAGGAAAGATCCTAAAGCCCCCATTGTACAAGAAATGGGTGTTCTTAAAACAAATCTCCCATCTTGGGCTAAAGAAAAATGAAGTCTAATGTAACTACCAGATACTTAATTCTGCAGGACTTTCTGGACTTATTTTCTTACAGTCATTTATTCCCATTTCCATTACAGTTTCTTCTCTCTATCAGCTCTTCCACAAACTTTCAGAAAAGACACCATAAGATTCACCTCTGGAAAGAGATTTAAGAATCATAGAAACATAGTCCCTAATAATCATCATGTCCTTCAAGATGAAATCAGTTTTGACTCTTGGGCCAGGATTGAAACCCAATATCTGAACCCTGCACTCTCTTTCCCTTAGAAAAGATGGAGCTGTCAGCACCTTTAGCAGGCCTCTGTATCTAATACTCTGCTGACCTTGTGGCATGCAGTGGATTTACAGCACACAGTGAGTGGAGAAGGAGCCAACATCACTGTGAAATAATGCCATGTCAAATAAAGTGGGAGAAATGCTGCTCACTCAGGCTCTCAGGAAGACTTTAATCCTCACTAGACCAGGGCTGAAGTTTATGTGAGAAGCAGATGTGAAATCTCCTCTGAACATTTAGCTGACAGCAATTCAACAAGAACAAACTGTAAAGGAAAATAATGTTCACTAATGTGAGATGTATAATAGTGAGCCTAACAGGTTAATATGGTTCTAGTTGGTCTAGGACAATTCCTAGTTAAAATCTCTAGCTAAAAAGAGACAAAAAAGTGATTTGTTCCTCTCTTTTTAAACGTGTTCTTTCAATTCTTCGAAGTTCGAGTCCAAATGCTTAAGTGTTTTCCCTGATGACATCAATGCTATCCTTTTCCAAATGTTTTCTACAAATTATTGATCTATAATTTAAAATACATACCTACTGTATTCTGTTCTGTTGATAGGCAACTCATTTTATATGTTAGAATAATGATATAAAATGCACACAGATGCTTTAATATATGCATGTTTTGTCACATCAACTGAAATGTCTGCTGCTATATCCAGCACCACTGAGCAAGCTGTATACAGTTATTTTGATCCTAATAATTTTGAATGCTTTGCTAGGAACCAATTATCTAACATTTAGTACAACTGGGTATTGTTGGATATATTTTAAGGCAGAATTATTTTGTCAATTCTGAATGAAGTATTATTTTAAGTAAATATAATCCTTGTGAACTTGGAATAAACTTAGTAGAACTATAATAACACATTTCACCTAGATTTGAAGGTTTTTTTAATGATACAATAAAGGTGAAAAGTAGAAGGATAGAAGGAAATAGAAACACAGAAAAGCATGGTATCGTGTGAGGTAAATGGAAACATCCTCTTCAGCATGGGTTACCAACCCCCGGGCCATGGGCAAGTACCAGTCTGTGGCCTGTTAGGAACCAGGTCGCACAGCAGGAGGTGAGCAGTGGGCAAGCAAGTGAAGCTTCGTCTGTATCTACACCTGCTCCCCATCGCTTGCACTAACCCCTGAGCTCTGTCTCCTGCCAGATCAGTGGCGGCATTAGATTCTCATAGGAGTATAAACCCTATTGTGAACTGTGTGTGTAAGGGCTCAAGGTTGCGTGCTCCTTATGAGAATCTAATGCCTGATGATCTGTCACTGTCTCCCATTACCCACAGAGGGGACCATCTAGTTGCAGGAAAACAAGCTTAGGGTTCCTACTGATTCTACATTGAGTTGTCTAATTACTTCATGATGTATTACAATGAAATAATAATAGAAATAAAACGCACAATAAATGTAATGCACTGGAATCATCCTGAAACCATTGCCCACCCCAGTCTGTGGAAAATTGTCTTTCACAAAACTGATCCCTAGCGCCAAAAAGGCTGGAGATTGCTGTTCTTCAACTTCTGTACCAAGCATATATTGGCCAAACCTCAGAGGTTACTTTTTCCCCTAAGGTGGTAGACACACGTTTTAAATGTCTATTCAAACACAGTCCCATAGGAAAATGTTTCTTGTAAAAATCTGGCAGATCTTGGGGTGGAAATTTAATATGAACCAAAAAACTCCCCAATTAAAATACTTTTACCAAGCCACAAACTGATTTTGTGGTAAAATATTATTCCAGGGGGTAAAAGTCAAAACTAGGAGATAATCCAATTTCATTCCTAGTTTTAGCAGGATAACAAATTTAGTGGCCTGAGTTCTAACTTCTAAAAAATAAAATATCCCAGTTTAGGGCAAAGAAAAGCAAATTCTAATGTTTTCCCCTTGTATGATTTATAATTTTTTAAATCACTTCTACCATGATTTTAGACATAATATTAATATTTCTAATTAGCTTCTCTTACTTTTATAAATGTATGCCCTTCTCTTTAGTTCATTCAATGGGCTTTGTCTTCCTATTATCCCCAGAGGCAAGCATATATTAAGTATAAATTATCGAATGAAATATATCATTTGCTTCCCTGTGTCACTGCTTATCTCCTTTGTACCTCCATCCTCAAATAAATTCTCAGGCATAACCCATAAAATCTACTTCTCTTCCTCTACCTTATAAGAAAAAGCCTTACAATTTATTACTTGTTCTTTTTTTAATCAAAAAATTACTATTCACTTATAATTCAAGTTTGCCTTGTATTCCAATCAATTCCTTCTAGCTTTTACTAATTTTACTGAAAATTCATGGCAGTATTCCACAGGGCAGTCATGGAGTATTGAGAGCAAAGGATATCAGCACTATGCAAAGCACAGTAGAGTAACAAATAAAGGACCACAGCCATTTGCAATCAAAAGAAAAAAATCAAACCTAGCTCATTGGCTTGCTCTTGTAGTCTAGTCCCAGGTACTTAAGAGGCTGAGGTGGGAGTATCCTTTGATCCAGGAGTTCCAGTCTACTCTAGGCAATATAGTGAGTCCCCATCTTAAGAAAAATTAAAAATAAAAATATTCTGAATCTAAGGCAGTGCTACTGAATTGAGATGGGTCAAAGATTCTGGAATAAATGCTAAATTAGTAGATACACAAACACATTCAAATGATATGTAAACCACTTTAAGGAACAACAATTTTACTTATGAAAAAAAAAATGACTTAAATAACATATTCCAAAGAGAGGGCTTCATTGTAACCACAAAAAGTAATTTTTAGAAAATATTTCCTGCATTCATTTTGATTTAAATATTATTCAAGCATTTTATTTCATCTTCCCCACTGAGTTTTTCTTAAGGCTACCCATATCATAATGTGTTCACTCATACTAGTTTGCCAGAAGACAAAACGTAAGAACTTATATTATGTTTTATGACCAAAAAGCTCCAAGACTCTGAAGCACTGCTCCTGGGCAGCATATGATTCTTGTTTCTGTGGTTAAAAGGAAGCATGTGCTGTTTTCCTGTATACAAAGCAGTGAAATCCAAGATCTAGTTTACTTTCTCTAGGACATTTCAACTGACTCTTCCAAAACCAGTTATCTGGAATGCACAAAGTGTGGTGAGTGAAATCCATCACTTTATTCTCTGTTTGTGGAAATTAAGTATTTGTTACCTAATCGACAATTTTTTAATCATAAAAAAAAATATGTGCAGCAGGAAGCAGATGAAGCTCTGACAGAAAGCAGCAACAACCTCTAGGAAAGGTGCATAAATAAATTTGGCAAAAAGGTAGAAGCAATCCAATTATCCATGAACAGATAAACAGATAAACAAAATGTGCTATATATACATAGTGGAATATTATTCAACATTAAAAATCAGATTCTTATACACACTACAACATGAAGGAACATTAAGGACATTATGTATGTGAAATAAGCCATAAGTGAAATAAGCCAGTCACAAGAAGAAAAATACTATATGATTTCTTTTCTACTAGGTATCTTAAAGTAGTCAAATTCATAGAGACACAAAGAAAAATTGTGGTTTCCAGGGGCTGAGGGGAGAGTCCAGTGGGGAGTTACTGTTTAGTAGGTGCAGAGTTTCAGTTTTACAAAATGTAAAGGGTACTGTGGACAAATGATGGTTATGGCATCAAAGCAATAGGAATGTATTTAATGTCACTGAGCTGCACTTTTCAAAATGGTCAAGATGTTAAATTTTATGTTATGTATATTCTATCATGTTGTTTAAAAAATGAAGAGAGCCAAAATAAATATAAAAATAAATATGATAAGCCCCCTAAATTGTATCATTGGACTTAAGATTGATCTTTGGCATCACAGAAAGCTGGGATTGAATTTGTTTTGCCACTAACTGATTTCATGTTCTTGGACTCTTGAGGACTAACCAGGAAGGGAATATGTATATGTTTACTATTGTTATTCTGACTTATAAATGAGAAAAAATTAAGCCATTTATCTTGCTAGGTAAATTTCATAACATAAGTTAATTATACTATGATCTATTAGGTGACTGGGAGACAAGATTTGCTTTAAGCAAATTGTTCTTGCTCTGATTCATACTGGATCAATCATTTCAAGCCAAAAATTAACTGTGGATGCAACACAGCTGCTGTATTTGAGGGGTCTGCTTTTTAGTTATTCTAACAATGGGCAATAGACAAAGGAATCAAGTAAGAAACCTACGATTGAGGTCTGATGGCAAAAATATCACACTACTCTTGAATTAAAATTAGATTAAACCAATGCTAGATTTGCTCAGAAATATTTAGGTTTTATACATATATACACACACTTATACATCTATATATGTATAAATAACTATACAAACACCTTTGTTATTCAATTTTTTGCAAGAGGTAGACATAAAGATTTTATTACTGTGAGTTATGACCTCTATGCCTCTTAAGGCTTATTTTCATGAGAAAAATACATAACATGACATCTTAGAAATACAATGATGAGAAATATTATTAGATCTGTTACCTGATGACAATATCTAGCACAGAGCTCAGCAAATATAAGGCTCAATATCTGTTTCTCTCCTTCCACATTTCTCTCCAACGTATACAGTATATTAATAGGAAAAAGAATAAAACTCAGAAAATAAGATATAAATTTTTTGAGGATGCATTTGAAGGCAAATGGGAAATATTGAGCATTGATAGTCTAACTAAATCTCTCAGATTAACTATGAAAGATCAGATTTCTCATATGATGAGATATTTCTGAAGAGGCCTGGTTTATATGGTAATCTATGCCACATAACAAGGAGAATTTTATCTGAGCTATATATTACATTTATATCTAGTTAATTATCAAATAAATTGAATATTTAAGTCCAAAATAGTTTGACTAAAATATAACTGATACTATATGAGATGACTGTAACACATTTCTTCTCAGAAGCTAAAATTGCCTTAAAGAAATAAATTGTCACAGTCATTCTCTCAACATCTTGTCAGGGAAGAAATTAATTTTTTAAAAAAGTGAGTACTAGGACTATGGTAGGTGAGAGAGGCTACTGGACCATAAAAATCAAGGAGGCCCTTGTTGTTAGCATCCTGCAAGTGAAAGTCTCTTTGACTTCTGCATCTGAGGTACCTCACCCTAGTCCTGGCCATGAAAGAGAGGTTTGGAGATAAAAGCTTATTCTATATGAGGTGAAGCCAAAAAGTAACCAAAGAGAATACAAAATTAAATTATCCACTTTAATTCAGCCTATTTACATTGATATGCTACTGGCCAAATACCTATATGCCCATTCACATGTAAAAGATGATGATGGTTTCTAGGAAATATGATTGACTTGAAATTTTGGTCCCAGAAATTTTAAGCTTTCTAGCTTAGTATTTTAAATACATTAGCACAAAGACAAGATATAAGTGGAAATGCAAACTTTTGAATTATAGTAAACTAGCTATTAAAAACAAACACACAAACAAAAAACATTGCAAGAACCCGAACAGGAAGCAGATGAATGCTGGCCCTGGGATCGTAGTTTTTACACACTCACATAGTTTCCACCACATAAGACTCTGTAGATGTGCTTAAATGTGGATAAAAGTTCATTTCTAAGAGCCAAGCACAGGGGCGGAACAGACCAGAGCACTAATGGCAAATCTGTCAATACACTTTGTGCAACCTTTTGCAAAATCTCATAAATTATCTGGGCATCAACTTCATTTTTAGTTAAAGATCTGAACAAATGATCTCTGAGGTTTATTCTGACTTGAAAACTCTTTGATCTCTTGGCTATTCCTGTCACTTTGTGATTAATAAAACCACTTTTCCTTAGACTCTCAGTTGAGGAAAATACTGTGTTGACCTTACTGAAGACGTACCTATGGGTTTAGTTGTGGACCTCCAAAAGACATGGCAATGCTAGTATCTTATAGACCTAGTAATTTAGTTCAAATAAGTGATATTTTTACAATAGTCTTTAGAAAACAAAACCAAGAACATTCTAGTATTTTGTTCTTGCTTTATTCTTTCTTCACATGATAGAATTACTAGAGCATATTTCACATTGATTTTAAAATCATTATATAGTTTCCCCTCTTGTCATTTATAATATCCAAGTGCCCATTAACTGGAATAAATAGCAAAGATATTGCTAAATGCATAGAGAAAAGTGCTTTTTCAGAACAGCTTTTCCAAATATAGAGCTCTAGTTTTAAAATATTTTAATTTCAGCACCATTTAACCTCTGTTCATATAGCTACAGTAAATGTTCCTTAAATTAGGAAGATGTCCTACTACAACTGAAAACCACATATTCAGTTAGCCAATTCTGTTTATTAAGCCACCTCACTTTGGTGGTTTTAGTCCAATCAATGACTATTAAGAAGCATTCATTACTGCCAATAAAAAAATTCTCCCTCATTTAAAAAATCCTTAAGTTTTACGGTCTTCAATAAAGTACTAAATTACAGTATTTTGTAAGAGTTTATAAAAGGGAAAAATACTGGCAAAACAGAGATAACATGCCTTCATAATAGTAATATTTAACATTAAATAATCTTGCTGGATATAGAATGATAAGAGAGACGATCAGGTTACTGGTATAACAGCTGTTCCATAGTCACCAGTCAGGAAGGTTCATTTGTGTCTAGACAATGGCTTGAACATTCAGCTCAATAAGTGGCATGAATCCTTTATGGCTCACTATTGTGGACAACCCAGTTCAGAGTTTTCAGTGAAGCATCCAGAATTAACTAACACAAGAGCAGACAAACTATAGCCTGTAAACGAGACCCAGCCCACTTCTTGTTTTCATAAATACAGTTTTATTGGAACACAGCCATGCCCATCTGTTTAGTATTGCCTAGGGTTTGTTTCTTACTATAATGGTGAGATTAAGTTGTTGCAACAGAGACCTTATAGCCTGAAAACTTGAAAATATTAACTATCTAGCCCTTTGCAGAAAGTTTGCCAAAACTGATATAACACATTAATTCAGGCTACTTTAGTTGCGGTTTATGTACATCGCAAGAGTTATTTGAGCTCGGTTTGGTAAAGGGTCCTTTCTAAGTCAACAGAAATATCCCATTTCTCTTCTCTGTTTCATAAATTAGTTTGCTTTTAAAATTAAGATTTTAATGTATTTTAACTACACATAGCATGATTATTAACTTAATAAAAAGAAAAAGGAATGTTTAAGTAAAGAACAGATACAGTATTTATTTGTTCTCAGGTACCTAACTTAACAGTGAGGGAGATATCCACCTAAACTTACACAAACTTGATATTACAGTTATAGACCATGTTAATGTACATTCATATTCTCCTCACAATGCCAAGAGATAGAAAAATTAAATATTCTCTTTAGAAGACTAAAGATGATGCTTAGATAGGTTTAAAAGACTTACAAACATGATATGACTAATTTGTGGAATTAGATATTACATATTTTGTCTTTTAGTCAACTTTATTAATTAAACTTTCTCTATAAGTGACATAAAAATATCTGTAGTAAGTTATCTGTACACCATTACAAATGTTACTTTTTATCAAACTCTTATTGAAAAAAATTCTGCCTTCAAGAGCGGTTTTAGTAGCTTATGCAGGAAGTGAACAATAATATTGTCCCTAACTAGACCAGTGTTCATCTCGATTAAGTGCATACTAAGGAAAGCATTGCTTTAATAATACTTTCTAGACCTACTCCACTCAACTAGAAAGACTAAAAATATATTCAGAATCAAGAGGGAAGTGCCAAAAATCTTTTCTGCTTCACAGGAGGAATCAGGGCAACATAAGTAGGCACACACCTTGGCTGCAAAATTTAAGGGAATGACAAAAATCTTGGTAATTAAGATATATTTTAGGATAATATTTTTAGAAATCAAAACTGAAGCAAACATCCATAGGAAACAAAATATCAAAATTTAAAATAAAGATGGATCACTAACAGTGCCCTATAAGCTGTATTAGACCATGAGCCATAAGAAAAAAAAAGAAAAATCAGTAATATTTATCCTGTTTTGAATTAATTTTGATTTTTGGTGTCCTGTTACATTTTTGCACCTAGAGGTAAGTATGTCTCTCACCTCATTCTAGTCTCACCCTGTTCTTCATCCAATTATCTAAAAGTTTATAAAATGGTAAGTAAGTTGAAAGGCTCCTTTGTGAGTGGTTGAGAACTTTTGGCAATTTTGCTAACCAATAGCTCTACAGCAGATATTGATTATACCAATCCAAGAAAAGACATTCCCTCCTCCTGTTTTCCCTTTCTGTCCCATTTTCCTCCTCTTTCTTTGTATTCCTTGACATTACTTTCATCAAAACACAAACACAAACTGGGTCTTGCCTCTTATATTCAACGATAAATGAGGGCCTTTTCTTGGCTCTTAGACCTAGATGTTGGGCCATATGCTATCAGTCCACCAAAAAAATTAAAAATGAATAATTGTCCTAAGAACTGGGAAAGCCCAAGGGACGCAAGTGATTTATTATTAAACATAGGCCCAATTCATTTTCTCCTTGAATCAACAAGCAGCAGAAGAACTAGGGAGTATTAATTTAAATGTCACCACCTACTGCAAATGCTTCACTTCACAAGCCCTCTAGGCCATAGCTTACCTAATTCGTAGAGTACTGTGTGGCCAGTTTTACTGTTGATGAGTGAAAAGACAGAGGATTTGCAACCATTTCTTTTTTGGAGCATGGTAAAGTAACGCTGACCCACAGGTCAACCAAGAAAGTCTTACATTTCCCTCAGCTTAATTTTGGGCAGGTTTCTTCCTAACTATAGACTGATTCTCCCAACCCTTTTTGGGGGAGGGGGTATATTTACTTTAGAAAACTTTTTATTGTAAATTATTTTTCTGCTCCTTTGAGATGTAAATCTTCTCCAAGTCTCTTAGCACATTTATAACCCAGAAATGTTATTCTTCAGGACCTGGTAACATTCCCTCTGACATATAATCATAAGGAAGATAGTGTCTGCTTCCATACATGGTCCATAAAGAAGATATGGACTGAATCATGTCCCCCCAAAATTTATTCATTGAAGCCCTAAACCCCATGTGACTGTATTGGACGTAACACAGTTCACCTTAGGAGGTGCTAAAGGCTAAATAAGGTCAGAAGGTGGAAGTCCTAATCTAATAAAACTAGTGTCCTTATAAAAGAGAAAGAGAAATCACAGATCCCTGTCTCTCTCTACCATGTGAGGACACAGCAAGAAGGCACCTATTTGCAAGCCAGGAAGAGAGTCCTCACCAGAAACTGCTGGCACCTTCATCTTGGACTTCTCACTCTCCAAAACTGTGAGAAATAAATTTGTGTTGTTTAAGCCACCCAGCTGTATTTTGTTATGGCAGCCCATGCCGAGCGAAAAGAGCGCTCTCTCTCTTAGTGTCTGTGGAAACATAGAGGCCTAACTTTGGTTAATGACAACTAGCAAACAAAGATAGCCTAATCACATTGACAAACTTCCATTCTAATCTCCTTCAGTACTTTTCCATTAGGTCACCCTAGTGCTTAAAAATTCTACCGCTTTTTGTGTGAGCCAAGTTAAACTTAATCTCTCTCTTTCCCATTGCAATATTCTTGAATAGTCTTCCTTGCCTGCTTAATTCAGTCCAGTGCAGTTTTTCTTTGACAGGTTTAATTAATAATTAGTAATCTATTTATTCTCTGTAATCACCTTGCTACATGCATTTTTAAACAAAAGCATGACGGTTTTAAATACATATGGAATACTGTTAATGTTAAGCGTGCTCTGAATGAAGAGACCACCTAAACAAGCTTTGTGTGAGCAACAAGGCTGTTTATTGACCTGGGTGTGAGTGGGCTGAGTCTGAAAAGAGAGTCAGCAGAGAGTGGTGGGATAGGAGTTAGTTTTATAGGTTTATAGGTTTGAGATAGGCAGTGGAAAGTTACAGAAGTTACAGTTCAGGGTGGTTTTTGCAAGCCCAGCAGGGAGGGTGGATATCATCCGGGAGAGGGAGGGTGTCACAAGGTCCAGTGTCACAAGTTTGGGTTATCAGTTAAGGCAGGAAGAGTTAAGGCAGGAACAATGGCAAAATGTTGCCAGGTTGGTTAATTGGGCTTTGCAGGAGCTAGCCATTCTTCTTTTTGTGATTTTCCTGTTACTTCAGACTTTCTGGCTCCAGGAGGCTATCCAGAGGTGTACGTGCAGGTCACAGGGGTTGCCACAGCTCGACTAAAGTATGGCCTATGGTGCAGCCAGTTCAAAAAACCTTGCATTCCTGTCTTTTTATGTTAATAATATCAAGGAAAAAAGTGAAAAGTAGAAAAAGTGGGAGAGGCAGTGAATATTTTGGGGGCGGTACAGAGGGGTGATGGGCCACATTTCTCAGGGCTTCTTCGAGCGGGACTGGGGGTAGCGTGGAAGCCTAAAAATGGAAAAGAATTTAGACCACTGAGAGGTTTTGTAAAAATTGAGAGTTCATAAATATTGAGCCAATACAAAATAATTTGACTGTAATTACTTGTAGTATTTCTGTAAAGATAATTTTTTTCCTAAACCGAGCACTGATTTTTGACCATTTTATTGACTTTCTCTCATTCCTTTTTAATGTTCTGGTTGTTTTTGCTACATGATGACTGTAGGTAAACAAAATCACTTAATTCAGTAAAGCAGAATGTTTTCTGTTTTCCAGAAAAATGTGGGTTCAGTAAGTCATTGTATCCCCAAATAGATTAACAGTAGGGTAACCAAAGTTTCAGTTTGTCCTCAATTAACCCTGTTTTAGAAAGCCCAGAGTCCCAGGAAGCTCTTAGTTTCAACTTTAATATATTTCTCTTCTTCCTTTGGTTTTCTCTAAGACCTAGCAATCCACCAGGTCATAGGAACACAACCAACTGCTGATGGTCAATATGCTCTCCACAGGGCTGATGGAACTGAAAAAGATAAAGATAGTAAAGGAGCGAGATGGGGAAACAAGAAAAAGAAGAAGAAAGGAAAATAAAGAAAATTGCTTTCCTATGCCTACTACCACATGAAAGAAATTAATTCTTAACATATTTATTTACAATTGTTAAGTACATTTACACAGCAAGTGTGTCTGTTTTTATGCATGTATAAGAGTGCTACATTTAGATAAATTTTCATATTTACTTTTCCCCCATTAAATGCAAAGTTGCACCAGTATTATGTGAGTGATGCCAATGTATTTTAGATAAAAGATAAATGCCTCAAAGAAAAAGCAGCTCAATACATTCACTCTGTACAAAAGAAAAATGAAAGACAAGTTTAATAGCGGAACCAAAAGCCGAGAAACTTGCAAAGGTGAAAAGTGTTTGAGTTATTGCTTCTGTGAATACCCCTAACATTTTTATTAACTTCCAAATGTGTAATAATGACATTTCAGGCAATTTACCATACTTAGAAACAGATTTTAAGAGAGAAGTTATTCCCTGAGCCAAGTTCTACAGCTATCATGATAATAAAAATTCCCTGTCCATGGTAGCATTCAGCTGGCCCTATGTTCTTACACCTTCAACTTGACAGACCCAAGGACACAGACACAGATATAGTGAAATTCCAAATTCTTTAATTGGTGTTGCAGTTAAAGTGTGTTTTCAATTTATGAGTTATTTTCTTCTGCATATATGAAAAAACTATAAAAGCACATTTTTATTCATAATCATATATTTTTCTATTTTATAATTATATTTATTTTATTCTGTCCAATGAACAAAATCTTTTAGACATATGAGTTAAAAATTAGTTAATGCCATTTATTTAGGTGTGTATTACTCTTAAGGGAAACAATATTGCTTATTCATATGGATACTATTTGATATGGAGCTCAGTTTTAGAATACATATATTTTTCTAAATTATGTTTTTTTAAATTACCAGTAACCACTAAAAATAAATATCATTTTACATGATTTCTTTCATCAGAGAAATTTATAAAAGCAATATATTTGTCCAGAATTAAGTATACAAAGGTGTTTTCTTTTCTTCATGTCTCAGCAGACTCAAAGAACGTAGCTTTCATCTATCTTGTCTTTTGATCTAGTTTCCTAATAATCCTATTTTGTGTATATCATAAATTCTTAGACGACTGCTGATATGGTTTGGTTGTGTCCCCATCCAAATCTCATCTTGAATTGTAGCTCCCACAATTCCCACGTGTTGTGGGAGGGACTCAGTGGGAAATAATTGAATCATGCGACTGGGCCTTTTCTGTCCCGTTAGCATGATCTCATGAGATCTGATGGTTTTGTAAGTGGGAGTTTCCCTGCACAAGCTCTCTTTTTGCCTGCTGCCATCCACATAAGACTTACACCTCCTTGCCTTCCACCATGATTGTGAGGTCTCCCCAGCCAGAAGGAACTGTGAGTCCATTAAACCTTTTTCCTGTGTAAATTACCCAGTGTTCGGTATGCTTTTATTAGAAGTGCTAAAATGAACTAATACAACTGCTGAACAGGTAAATGTTCTAACCCAATCCCTGGAAATTCTGATTCAATGATGCTCAAGTATTCCTGTTGACTTTCAGTAAAACTATCTTATTTAATTAAACAGTTCTTGATAGGTCTGGATGACTTTATAAATTATGTAAATAATTTTCTCCTAATTGGGAAATATAAAACAAATACTATGAAGAAAAGGCTTTTAGATATGAAAAGCATAAAGGACAATATATCACATGCCCTTTCACTATAGACCTCTGCAACTCATAAGTCTGTTTTTTCACTTGTAGCTTTTCACGGAGTCTCACTTTTCTAACTTTAGAATAAGAAATTAACTCTGAAAAGAATGAGGTAGTGAGGGATGACTCCGCCCTTCCTGTGTGGTAACAGCTAGATGGTGTTAAATAGCATATGTAAATTATACCAAGCAAAAAACACTCCTGATTACTAATTAGGAGTCCAGCCTTGTGCTGGGCATGGAAGGTCAAAAACAATGAATGTTATCTACATCTACACAGAGCATGAAACCCAATGAAATTCATACTACAAAGTCTGTGTTTCTGCACATCACTGAGATCATACCTCTTTATAAAGTGACTTTTTTTCTAGGCGAACTTTAATATTTTTAGGGACATAATTTTCCGCCTTTTACTTTATTAGAGGGATATGTGGGAAACTGTTCTAAAGTAGTAAAACATTTTCTACAGTCTGGTCCCCTCCATCAGTTTAACTATAGACCTGAACTACCAGAAGGAAGACACTGCCTTCATTGACAAAAAAATGATGATACACAAAGTGAGAAGTCTCCTGTTAGCCCATAAAAGTAACTTGTATTTTTATTTACTAACAATCCTTTTATTCTCTCCACTCTAGAAGCTTCTTTATTTTACTATGTGTACTAAATCTGCATATGAAAAAAGATTTAAAAACTCTAAAATGTAAGTAAATAAAAGTTATTGAACAGTATGTTTGACATTTATTATATTGAGCAAGGATAAGTAATAGTAGACATCATCTTTTTTTTCTTCTCTACCACTCTTTAATCTTCTATTTATGTTAAGGCATTTGAATAAATTTGTAAAGTTAGTGGAAAATCATTTTGCTGCTTTGCAGTGATGATAGCTAAGAAAAAAAATTGCTATAAAGCTGAATGTGACACAATTACAAAAACAAACAGAAACAAAACTAGATAAGATTTACTCAAATCATATCCCTCAAATCAGATCACAGAAGTAAACACTCAGGAATGTCCTATAAATTTTGTATTGATAATAAGGTGTGAAACCTGAATCCTTTGGGATTAATTTCAAATTCCAAAATGAAACCATTATTTTAGAATTAGTAATATAGTCTGGATATTTTTCCCCACCCAAATCTCATGTCAAATTGTAATCCACAATCCTGGAGGTGTGGCTTTTTGGGAGATGTTTGGAATCATGGGGGTGGATCTCTCATGGCTTGGTGCTGTCTTCATGATAGTTCTCAAGAAATTTAGTTATTTAAAAATGTGTGGCAACTCCCCTATCCCCTCACTTGCTCTCTCACTCTAGCTGTTTCTCTGTCTCTCTCTCTCTCTCTCTCTCTCTCTCTCTCTCTCTCTCTCTCTCTTTCTCTCTCCTCCTATCTTTTGCTCCTGCTCTCATCATGTGAGATGCCAGGTGCTGCTTTGCCTTCTGCCTTGATTGTAAGCTTCCGGAGGCCTCATCAGAAATTGAGCAGATGCCCAGTGCCTGCAGAACCATAAGGCAATTAAACCTCTCTTTTTTTAAAATAAATTACCCAGCATCAGGTATTTCTTTATAACAATGCAATAATGGTCTAATGGAGTTAGTCATATTTTCTTTTCCATTTACCTGAGAATTTTAAAAAAGTTTTTTAACTTTTTTTTCCATTTAACTGGGAATTTAAAAATTTTTTTTTTGATGATTTGAGTTATAAAGTTGGACCCTCAGCTGTGAATCTAGAAAGAAAAAGCAGGAAACGAGAATCCCCATTTTTATCTTTATTATTGAATGTGATGTTTTTTCCTAACTTTGAAGAGTAAAATGCATTATGAAGAAAACTGATGTCATAATCAAAATGAAAATGTATACTGTAAAAATTTAAGAATTTTGATGTAAAAATGTTGTAAATGCCTAAGTTTCTTATTCAACATAGATTCAAATTAGGCACATTATAGACATTTAATGAATATGAATAGGTTAATTCTGCATATTAGTTTTTAATCTAACATTTTTAGTGCCACTCCTGATAGAATTTATGAAGTTACTTATATGCTTCAAAATATGCAAAACGAAACCTCCCAATTGAATATTACTATCTACAGAGAAGAATATACTTTTAAATTATGTCATAAAGTACATGTATTTCAATAAAATTGAGTCCCTCTCCTCCCAATCCACTGTATTTTATCATACTATTGGGAATAACCTCTTCCTGAAGAAGGTTACTTTTATTCTCTGAATGAAATAGGTATTGAAGTGAAGAAATCATTTCATACTACATTCAATTGGCAAATTATAAAATTCTAATAGAATAAAAATTCTAAAATGTTATTACTGTACTGCAATTATAATTGTTGAACCGACTTAAAGAAACCAGGGTTTAATTGCTTTAGCTAGGACTTTCATTTCCTTTCACTATCTACCATATAGAACAATGATAAAGTTTTGTCCTTTTTATAAGCTCCTTTTAATTACATTTTGGTAATATCTTTTAACAAGATAAAGCATGAGGCAGAGTATTAATGGATCAAATTAGTACTTAATAACAGAAAGGTAAAAGTGTCTGCAAGTAAGAGAAAACTATGGGGTTATTTGTAAGAATCTAAGCCTAATTACCAGTTTAGGAGTTGGTTCAAGGTGGACAATGTTAGTCACTACTTAAAGGTAGTATATGAGGTAGTAAACAAAATAAAACAGAACAAAAGCAGAGCAATAAAAACAAAATTACTACAACAATGACAATATCCTGGATGTGTAATGGTCTGAAACAGTGAAGTTCAGGCCGTGGGAGTACTGTTTAATTAAATCTCACTTTGATCTTGGGCAGTCCATATAATTACATCAGTTTAAGTTTCCTTACCTGTGCAAAAAGGAGGTTGGGTCAATAGTCTCCAAGTAATTGTTCTGCTCTAACAATCTTCATATTCATCTAACAAATAATAATTTCAATAAGGCCTGAGATCAGAGCAAACTTTTGTTAACTGAGTCTGATTAAATGCTTTCCAGTATTGCTGGAGAGAACAAATTGTCACAGCTCAGCCATAACATACATAATAAAATATGGAACAAGAAGTAATTTTGATGAAATGGCAGCAAAATATAACCAGTTTATGTATTTAAGGTGTGATTCAATGGAATCTGTACTAAAACACACAAATGAATGGAATTCTATTTATATTAACAAAATATAAAATATTTATTCTAGAAATTTCTTTGAGACTAATTATTTAATTTAATGAGAAGTAAACATGACCAGCAGGGCAAAGAACTGTCTCAAGACGTTCAGAGCTAATGAGACAGTCACATGTTATATTCTGACCTTTTGATTCCTAAAATTATGCTGTTTTTTCTGCTCTATTGTGATAAATTTAATTACTTGTAAATAAGGACTGTGGGAAATTAAATGACCCCAATTTTGTGCTCTCAATATCTGAACTCAAAAGTATTATGCATAAGGTATACAATAAATTGCTTATTAACTATGCAAAACTAGAACTCTTTAAGTAATTCTATTATTTAAAATAAAGTAATTGGAGCATGTATTTTTTCTTTGTTCCCTCCTGAAGTTACAAAGTAAAGATAAATTTAAGAAAGAATAAACCAACAAAGAACACAGAAGAATAGGAAAGATAATTATAGAAATGAAGTTTGGAATCTAAAAATGTATATATTTATGAATATTAGATGACTTAGATGTAGAAAGCCAAACAATTGCCCATTGAAGAATTCTAGAAGTAAACTAATTAATACCAAAGAATAGCAGAAAAAATTAAGGAGTTGGAAGGAACAGAACTTTCTGAAGTTGGGTTACTGACTCTTTTTCTAATTTTATATAGCCAAGAAGACAACTTTTCTCCAGTCAGGAGTAAGCCAGAATTTTCCTCTCTACAAAGGCTGAACTACATAGATGCAGTATTAAGAAACATATGGCCCCTGCTGAGAATATGGAATCCATTCTCCCAATTAAAAAAGGGAAATAAAGGAAATGCTTTCTATTAATACATAAATTGCAACATTCTTCTTCCACTTGGTTTGAGCACATTGGAAGTCACAGTTGGAAGTCTCAGGACTTACCACTACAGTGGATAAATCCTTTCTGAAGGAGGCCCCAGAATGAAACCAGAAGATGGCCAGGTGCAGTGGCTCACACCTGTAATCCCAGCACTTTGGAGGCTGAGTCAGGTGGATCACAAGATCAGGAGTTCAAGACCAGCCTGGTGAACATGGTGAAACCCCATCTCTACTAAAAAAAATACAAAAATTAGCCAGGTGCAGTGGCACATGCCTGTAATCCTAGCTATTCAGGAGTCTGAGGCAGAAGAATTGCTTCAATGCAGGAGGTTGAAGTTGCAATGAGCTGAGATCGTACCACTACACTCCAGCCTGAGCAACAGAGCAACACTCTGTCTCAGAAAAAAAAAAGAAAAGAAAAGAAAAGAAAAAGAAACCAAAAGACACCCAGAGTTGAGTATTTGTCAATAAAAATAGGTCTAGCCTTAATAACCTACAATTAAGCCCACAACCTAAAAGCTATAAATATGCACAAAATCTTCCAGTCAGATATTTTAGTGTCTATGTATTTTTCTAATAGAAAAACAAAGACTAAATTAATGCAAGTTGGAGACTAGTAAAATCAATACTTACAAGAAAACTAAGTTATTTCAAAGCTTCAGAAGAATAAGGGAAGATATTATATCAATGAAGTTAAGTTATATAGAAAGCTACAAGAAAAATAACATCAGATTGTGAAAAAGAACTTGTTAAAATTAAATATCAGATGGCATAACTACCATGTAATGAAAATGTGAAAGCTAAAGTTGAGAAAATATATAACTTATTTTTTTTTGACACTATGCTACAGGTAGAGAAGTAAGGAAAAGAGAAAATTTTTCTCATAAACAATTTTTTATTCCAGTGGAAAAGACAATCATAATAAATAATAAAATAGTATACTAGTAGTGTTACGAGCTGAAGAAAAATAAATAAAGAGGAAGGGAAATATAAAGTTTGGGGAGAGAATTGAAGTTGTACATGAGGTAGCCAGGAAAGGCCTCAATGTGACTTTTAAGAAAAAGACCTGCAGAAAGTGAGACAAGCAGCTATATTGACAACTGAGGGGAAAATGTCTCTCCAGGGGATGCTTGGCCTGTTCCAAGAACACCAAGGGCCCAGTGTCTTGGAATTGAGAAAACCAAGGGAGATGAGAGGAAAAGAAAATTAAGTCAGGGAAGTTAGGAAAGCAAGATTGCATAAGATCTTATAAGTCAAGGCAAGGTGGACCTTGAGCAGAGAGGTGATTTGAGATTGTCAGAAGTTAGAAATGACGAAAAACATCTAATGTAACTGTAGACAATATTGAAAGACACATTAAGGAAATAAACATTGTACAAAATATAATTAGAATAGCAATAAAAATAAAACAGAACTAAATAGTAAAATTATTACAGAAAATGTTCAAGGAAGGGGGTATAGAAGATCCAACATATATAAATTTAGAATACCTTCCTTAAAAGAAAATCAAAACAATGTCTTGTCTAGCTATATACCTTTCTAGGAAAAAAAGTTAACTTTCAAGAAATAAAAAAGGATAAAAAAGAAGACTTGATCATATATATGAAAAGTATATTATGTGTGAGATAAAATTGATTCAGAATGTTTCACACCAAAACCTAGTCTTGTAAAAGTTATGAAATCTAGCAATAAAGAAGTTTTGGGGTAACCTGGCAAAAACTCGATTGTCTTAAAAGTGGAAACAGCAGACTGCTTCAGATTTCTGTAGAGTAATATTCAATACCAACAAAATACTCAAGGAAAAAAGATGTTGAATAGTTTATTTTCAGCTGTCTGTCCTTTAATCATAAAGAGTTTTGATTAAAGCAGTCATTTTCATGAGTCTTTATCACAAAAGTTGGTAAAGAATAAGCCTCCATCAATCAAGAGTTGACTGGAAAACCACAGCAAAATCATTGGCTATGGTTTATTTACAAATAGAGCTAAGTCTAAAACAAATGCAGATACTAGAATTACAGAGCAGCATACAAATACTATATACATTAACAACATATATGGTTAGAAGTAACAATTTGAAAAGAAAATAATAAAACATTATATGATTCAAAGTGTTTGTCAGCTAGGCACAGTGGCTCACACCTGCAATTTCAGCACTTTGGGAGGCAGAGGCAGGAAGATCGCTTCAGATCAGGAGTTCAAGGCTAGCTTGGACAATCTTAGTAAGACCTATTTCTACAAAAAGTTGAAAAGTTAACTTGGTGTGCTGGCACATGTCTGTAGTCCCAGCTACTTAAGAGGCTGAGGTGGGAGGATCACTTGAGCCTAGGAGGTTGAGGCTGCTGTGAACCATGATTGTACTACTGCTCTCCAGCCTGGGTGACAGAGAGAGACCCTGTCCATAATAAAAAGGGGTAAGTTTGTTGATTAACTCTTGTTAATGTACGATAAGCAACTATAGTATACAAGAGTCAAAGCATATCATTTATTACCAAAAAAAAGATAAAGATTTATCTACATACTCAACAATAGCAAAGAAATCATTATGAAATATATTACTATGTAGTATTAGATGGTAAAGAACAGGAAGGCTGAAGAGTGGAAGAAGATACTTGCTCATTTTAACGCTTCTCATTGTAAAGCAATGATAGATCCAGATAAATATTGTTTAAAGAAACAGGAAATTTCCATTGAAAGTGAAAATGAAGTACTTAAGACTGCTACCCACACATAAATCATCCAGGATCATAAACTGAACGAGTAAAAAATGGCAATACTGGTTAATCAGCAAGTCTGAAGGAACATGTAGAGCAGTCTCACACCCAATGTGTCAGAGCACACTACTAGTACATTAATACGCTAAAGTATCAATTCCACCTGGCCTGTGTATTCAGGGAGGGCTTGGAGCAGCCAGACCCCCTAAGAGGGTCATAGCCAGCCAATAGTGATTGGCCTCTTCTGTCTACCACAGTATTTTTCAGAATATAATCATTTTCCCTATATCATAATGTAAAAAGTACATTTTCCAAAACAGCTCTACATGTACACATAAAAGAATTATTATACCATTCTTTGGTCACTCTCTCATACATAATTTTGTAATGATGAAAAAATTTAAAACAGTAGGTAGGCAAATAAATGCACTGTTTCTGAGATTCACTCAACTGGATACGAAGTATATTCAAACATTTAGTTTAAATGTTGCCTTCATTTTTTCCCTTGTGAAAGCTGCTACAAAATTGAATCATTTTAAAACAAAAGAATGACATTTGATATTCGAAAACCAGAGTCAGAATGTTTTCTCTTCAAGGATAATATATTGAGCATTCGACCTGAGACATTTTACTTTCTGGACAATTTGACTTCATAGCTTTCAAACTGTTTCTCAAATGGACCAAATGATGTCATTACTGTGGCCATATGTACTTTAACCCTAGGTAACCCTTTAACACGAACAGGCTCCTGCTTAATAGTTTCAGACTGTGGCAGGGAAGACTGTCCCCCAAGGACCAAGGAAGTCTTTTGTTAAATCCAAGAGCCACAGAGTAGATTCGATGATATAAACTATATTTATGGGAATCTCTGTAAAACCAAGTTTGACATTTCTTATTTTCCAGAAAATAGTAAATTTTCAGAATACTTATCATAGTTGTATTCATTTTTAATGAACAAAAATTTATATATTTTTATTACCTTTCTAAAAACATGTAATCAAATTTTTAAATATATTCATGAATTCAGTGTGAGAGAAAGAAAGAGATCCTATTATATTTTTTATTATGGGGACATTAAAGAAAAGATACTGTCTAAGAAGAGGGCTTATTATTTTTATATCTAATAGATTTCAACTAACTGCTAAATCCATTTTCTTCCCTAGAATATATACATTTTTAAAACTCTTCATTTATTTCATAGTCATAAAATTTTAGAATTTTATATGTTAGAAACTATAAAAACAATATTAACTACTAATCTATTTTAGTTGAAAGGCTCATATAGGGATATTTTAGGTCAAATGATGGAACCATATTACCTATAGTGAAGTATACAGTAGTGCTTAAT
Organism: Cacajao melanocephalus; assembly: GCA_963573385.1. Taxonomy (NCBI): domain Eukaryota; kingdom Metazoa; phylum Chordata; class Mammalia; order Primates; family Pitheciidae; genus Cacajao; species Cacajao melanocephalus. Next base: position 67,918 of record CAUYLG010055707.1, read on the forward strand.
AAATAAAAATTAGGCAGTGAGTAAAAAAGTTAGAATTCTATTTTGTTTCATGAAGTATAATTTCAGTATTAATTAACAGAAAAGGGGGAGTAATTAAGCTATGTAAAATGGAAAGGCACAATTAAAAGTATAGTTTATAATTAATGGTGCAAAACCATTAGGATTCTACTCCGTGATCTTTCTTCTCTAACAAAACATGGGAAGAGACTGCTGTTGTATGGAACTTTAATTAAAGGCCCAAAGCTAAGAAACAGTAGGCACGGTTTATAGCAAGATCTTAGATACACCCCTTTGGGCTAACAAAGGAGATGGTGAAACAGTTCTCATGAGTCTCAGCTCTGTCATCCACTTTCACTATTATAAAACAAGGCTAGAGTTTTGTATGAGATTGCCTAATTGGCCTAGCTTTGGCCACGTTTCACAATGGCATGCAGATGTGTTGTTACGAGGTAAGTGGAATGTTTGTTAACAAAAGAAACTGGAAAGTGTGCTGGGCCGAAAGACAAACCAGTAACTTTAATAGAAACTTGTATAAAGTCAGAATAGTGTCCAACTGCCTTAGGAGAGGAAAGTTACCCACAATTCTTTCAACTCCTCTGACTATGAAGAGGGTTGATACAAGTGTGCAGGGTGAGGCCAAATCTATATGGAGGGTACGAATACCTTCATCTTGGAAAATCAGAGTGACATAAGGTAATATTTGAAGTGGGTGTTACATTCCTTTATTTGAAGACATGTAGCAACTGATTTTTGCCTTCCATCTTGATTCAATGCATTGAAGTTCTCAATGAAAAAGCACTGCTTTCAACAAAAGCAAAAGTTTTCTTGAAACCAAAATGTGTAATATACATGAAAAACTCTTGGCACATTAAATAGTTTATTAAGAAATTAACTAAAATGATTGTCAATACAACATGTTATACTCTCTGAGTGTGTTTAACCTCATTATCCTTTGTTTTTTGGGAGAAATATTAACATTGTTGGCAATTTAATTTTAGCTTTCCAAGTAAAATTTTGCTTCAGAAACATTGTTTGCCTTGGAAAACATAGCAATAAATGGTAACATATGAAAATTATCATTTTTTTATTTCAAATTACCCCAAATCAGACCACACGACATGGTCCTGGACATAAGTAGTTTATTTGAGAGGTGATAAAGAAGGTCAGATAAGGAAGTGGAGAAAGATAGGGAAGCCTGAAAAGCCATATGTTTGATTAATTGTAGATTACTATTGTGAACAACTAGACACAGAATTGCCTCAGAATTGACTATGGAGGGAAAAAGATGCTGATCCTGAGTGGCTGAGGTTGTTAAGGATTTCCCTAGTCTAAATACCACATACTTTTGGGCTGCTGTTGTCACAGGCCAAGCAGGCTTCTGTAGCAGTGGCAAAAGCAGATTAGATACAGAAACTAGATGCTTCATGTGAAATCAGTATGTAGGGTAATTGTACACGGTAGTTTCAAAGGAATTCAGAAGTAAACTGAATAGATATAAAATGAGAAATCATTAGTGTTTGCCACTGTTCACACCTTAAATTACCCAAATATTTTCATGCCCTATATTGAGTACACTTGGCTACTAATATTTCAAGCTTCTAGCCAGCCAAAATATATAAAAAAAAAAAAAAAAAAAAAAAACTAGAGAATTCATGAAACAAGCTAGACTCTTACTGCCCCAAGAGGTTCCAAGGCATTAATTGATATTAATCTAATCTCTTCTATCACCTATACTAGGTCTTTTTTAAAAAAATAAAATTTATGTATACTTCTACTGATCTAAGTTGTTTATCCAGGAGAATGACCTAGGTTTAATCTCTGAGAAATATAAGCTCCTATTTATATGGGACTGCTGCAATTGCATATTTACTATTTTCACTGATTATGGAAATACCAAGATTCCCCACAGTGCTTTCCAGGCTCCAGACATATTCTGCCCTTTCTATAACATTTATTAGCAACACTGGATCTCAAGCATTCATGATTATCAGTATTGATAACATCCAACAGTACAATAATTTCTTTCTTTCTACTAAAATAAGCAGACATATATTCTTATGTTATTGAGGGCACTGCACTATTTAATGACTATTGATTCCACACACTGTACCTCATATCAAAAATACTTTTCGGCATCTGCCCACAACTATAATCTGTATGTTAGTTTATTGGCTGAGTTTTAAGAGACAATTTCAATGTTTAACCAGACAGCAGCTTCTGGATGATGCAGGAGGACCAGAGGACTGTTTGTACACATACCAATTGTCACACACTCACCTCTTTTATTATAAAATTGATCTTTGGGTCCAAGTAATGTTATAGTGGATCACATTTGTGGTAGCCATGCCACTTGTACCCCCTGTATTTTTCCTAGTAGGAACAAAGTATAGTATTAAAGTATTTTCTACTAGGTACATAGTAAATCCTGGAAGATGATTCCCAAACTTATATTGCCAGTAACTTGACATTGTATCACTCTTTGATAAGTTATTTCAACACTTTAGTAGATTGGAAACTCTAGTAGAGGTTATTTCAACAATCTAGTAGCTTGAAACAACTTATCAAAGATAGATTTTATCTACTAGACTGCTGAAATAACCTATCAAAGATTCGTTTTATCTGTATCTTTGGTAGGTTATTTCAACACTCTAGTACCTGAGTGGTTCAGTATGTGATAGGAAAAATTATGACACAATCATGAGTGCACTGTTACACTTCCTTTGAGGGACTTGGGGTCTTCTGAGCTGTTGTGATATATGATATTGCATGCTGGTGGACCAAACATACTGTTTGGATAATAATGTTGGCTAAAGCCCTGTGTGGAAGAAAAGTAAACCCAGGCTAATAACGTGTCTTTTCCTATTGAACAGATCTATGAACTTCCCAGAATGGAAGGGTCCCAATGGCTTAGCTTGTCATCAGTAGACAACTGGAATTCCTGAGGAATAGAGCCATGTTGGGATGTCAGCATTGTTGTCTATTGCTAATAGGTTGAACATATGGTGACAGCAGTCACTAGATGAGCCTGGATAAAAGGAAACTCCTAATGTTGGGCCTATGCATAAGTGCTGCCATGGCTACTTCAGTGAGCTCTAGGTCAGAAAACTGGCTCAGGTTTGGAAACTGGACAAGGATTGTGACATTTTGGTGGAAAGCTAGCTCTCAGCCTCCAGGATGTCCACACTTCTTTCAGTGGTACATACTGAACATGCAAATGAATGGCCTTTGTTGGTTGCTCATTTAGTTTTGCATCTAGGGATGACATGTTCTATTAACCATTTACCTAACGCTCTGTGACCGAATTCCTCTAGCTACCACTTCTACTCTACTACTCTGTGACATCTGGAGGTTAAGTGCTGTCACCTGGCTTCTGTTATTTCAGGGTTTGGTCAGCCCTATAAGTATTAGTCAGTCTACTGTCTATTCTCCTAGTCTTTACATAAATATCATCATCAGTTTTTCAGGCTTGTATAGTATATTCATACCAGCTTGCTCATTTCTCTGAACCTTTTAATTATTTCCCCCAACAACCAACCATTTCTATTCTGCCATTTATGTATTACTTAGTATGAGCTGTCAGCTTTTCCATATTCCTAGAAGCCACTGTAGTTCTCACCATCTCCTAAGGTTCATGACAAGGTACTTATTACTATGCTTCAGGAGAATTCTCCTAAATAAACTAAGAAGGCAATCTTACTTATACTGCCATGGCTCTTGACAGTTCATGATGGTTATGTTTTACAGTTTCTATTAGTATAGTTACTTTTCTCCCTTATCAGAGCCCACACATTTCTTGGTGGATTAGGCTATAATTTAACCATAGTTTACAGACTAGTGACCAGAAAAGAAGATGGGGGCCATCCTGAAATCAAAACATGACTTGCAGGAGGGAAGAATCTGTATCACCTTAAGACAGTGGGAGAATGGTAGCTCTTAACTGAGAAAGGTGTACAATTTCTGCAGGCTCAGAGAGCTCAGAGGTGTCTGAGAATGCATTTTTTGTAATGATGTTTACCAAGTGTTACCATTCTATGTGCCTGGGTCCCATTCCTTTCTGAGCAGCCTCATAACCTTAGAAAGCATACTCTTCTTCTATTGAAAGTTTAACCTCCTTTGGAGATAGACTACTCAAGAGTTAAGACCAAGATCTGATACTCAGCATGGTCAGCTGTCTTGCTGCAGTGGATATTAACACCTTTGAATGCTACCAAAAAGGTCTTCTGGCTTTCACATTTTATTTGCAATTGACAATTAATTACTCTAATTTTTTTCTAGGGAAAAAAACAACTTTCTAGAGCATCAATAAGATAGATATGAGTATTTCCACAGGCTGCTTCTGCTACTCTAGAAAGTTTATTTCTACTAAATGTCTCTTTCTGAACAATTGTTTCCCTATTAGCATCCCCACTTTATCATAGCAAGCATTTAATATTATGAATCCCATCTTCTTTGTTGTCCCACTATCTTTATAATAAAATCCTGAACCTGATATTTAGCATGATCTTTTGTCCTGCTTCAGAAAATAGGAATTTACTTAACTGTTACCATGGATGTCTTCTGGCTTTCACAGCAAACCCTGAGTAGAGATTTGGCTTTGCTGATGCTATTAATATCTCTTTGTCAAAGTTTTAGGGCAGTTGACAAAAGCCAACCAAAAGCATACTCTTTGTAATCACCATTACCCCTAAATTTCATAGAGCTATTGCAAAATGCTATGGTCTGAATAGTTGTGTCCCCTTCACTCCTCCAAACTAATATGTTAACATCCTAAGCCCAACGTGATGGTATTAGAAGGTATAGCCCTGAGAAGTAATTAGGTTATGAGGACAGAGCCCTTGTGAATGGGATTAGTGGCTTCATAAAAGAGGCCCCAGAGAGCTTATTTGACCCTTCCAACATGTGAAGACACAGCAAGAAGGTGCTATGTATGAATCGTAAAATAGGACCTTACCAGAATCTGCTGGTGTTTTGATCTTTAACTTCCCAGTCTCCGGAACTATAAGGAAAAAAAAAATCTGTTGTTTATAAGCAACCCTGTTGTGGTATTTTGTTATAGCAGCCCAAATAGACTAAGACATAGTTGCTTCCTCCTCCACCCAAATCATGTCAGAGTCACCCCACATAGGGTGCCACTGTAGAGGTCACCACAGGTGGGGGTCTGTTCTGCAGACCCTGACTCAGTGACCAATGAATAAAGAACACTGGTGCACAGATATTATGCTTTGCCAGTTTGGCTGAGTGGCCATGGCCACTTACAGACTCCCAGGAGAGTGGTGTAAACAGTTGTGATCACCGGCCCTCCTCAGCCAGTGATACTCACATTTATTTAGTAAAGTTTAATTGACAAAGGCTTGAGTCAACACCACTAGAGTGAGAAGATTAAAGGACAGGTTCTGATGCCCAAAGCAAACCTAACTAGTTTGTTTACTCATTACAGGGTAATCTCCCTGGTTGACCTCCCTCTGAGAGGGCCATCTGGTTCAAAGGTTAGTTTTATAGGACCACATGAGTAAACAAGCTAGCTAGGTAAACTACTCATGTTCCTTTTTACTTGTACCCTAATCTCTCTGGCTCCTGCAAAGAGACTGGCTGCCTTCAGCCAAGAACTACAGAAAAAAAAAAAAAAAACCTTTAGGCCTTCCAAAAGGGTTTGAGACTATATTCTATAACTTTCTCTAATATTTTTCCTTTAATATTTTTGCCACCACCCTGAGTGAATCCCCACAAAATCACATCCCAGTTTATCATATGTGAGTCTCTTGGCAAGAAAGATTCTGTCACACTGCAGTGGTTATTGTCATTCACCCTACTTAATGTCAACCAGGGAATCTTTTCTTGCCATCTGATATGGTTTGGATCTGTTTCCCCACCCAAATATAGTGTTGAATTGTAATCCCCAAATACTGGAGGTGGTGCCTAGTGCAAGGTGATTGGATAATAGGGTTTACTTCTCCTGGTTTAGCACCGTGCCCCTTGGTGCTGTCATTGTGATAGTAAGTTCTCCTGAGATCTGGTTGTTTGTTTAAAAGTGTGTGGCATCTCCCTGATCTCTCCCTTTCTCCTGCTCTGGCCATGTAAGAATGAACTAATACACCATCTGAATGATGAGTCATTCAATTGCAGAATCTTGTTCCAAGGTTCTTTCTGCACACATTGCCATCACTATCCTCCATAGTATGGCAGAGCTCTGAGGCCCAAAAGCAGAAAGATTCTTGAGCTTGATGGGACAAGCTGTCAGCATGTGCATTAACTGTCCACAGTTGTTACTGAGAGGTAAGCCTAGGTTGTATATGGTGGATATCAAAGTGTCTGCTATAATCAATCATTCAGCCATTCCTCTTAAAAGAATAATTCCAAAGAATTGCTAAAAAAAATGTTTTTATTCTGCCTACTTACTAATTTTCTAAAGAGTATATCTAAAGATAAAATATCATTTTGAATGTACAGTCAATTCATTATTTATGCATGTCCACATTATCAATCCTAGCACCAAGGCAAGTCAACTGTGTTATCTGAGCCAGCCCAGAAATACTCAAATAAACTATAAAATCATATTTGTTGTAGCTTTTAATCTGATTTAATCTAATGGAGCTTTTAGATATGCTTTATCCTAAAATTAATTTGGAAAAAGGTCTTACACACTAAAATCCCATTTACATATTTCAAACTATAGTATCAAAGATGACATGCAATGAATATCAACCTGATTGATTTTTGACAGTTCTACTGGAAAATTGATAAAATTAAATATAGGAATAAAGTCTGAATAATGATATACAGGTGAGAGATAGTCTCAGTTGAAAACTGAAGAAGAAAAAAAGTAAGCTGGTCCCTCTATTCTCAGCCATTAAGACACAATCCATTCTTTTTTCAAAAACTTCACTTCCTTTTTCAATATTATAGAAAGAATAGGGGACTTCTGCCAAGATGGTCAAATAGGAACAGCTCCGGAATGCAGTTCCCAGTGAGAGCAACACAGAAGGCAAATGATCTTTGCATTTTCAACCAAGGCACCAGGTTCATCTCAATGAGACTGGTTGAACGGTGGGTGTATCCCAAGAAGGGCAAACCGAGGCAGGGTGGGGCACTGCCTCACCTGGGAAGTACAGTAGGCCAGAGGGTACTCCCTCCTATCCAACAGAGGCCATCCGGGACATCTAGCAACCCCAGAACTCAGGTTCTGATGCTGCACTTCTCCTGCAGTCTTTGCAGCACACAGAACAGGAGATCCCCACATGCCAACAAGCACCACAGGTTTCCAGAGCAAATCTGGATGGCTGATTCAGTTGGTGCCACAAGTTGCCAGCACAAATCCAAGTAGCTGTTTTGACTGGCACCTGGAGTGCCTGTGAGATAGAGTCACCCATACACCTGAGAGAAAGAGGGCTGAAGGTAGGGAGCCAGGTGATCTGGCTTCAGGGATCCTACCCCCACAGAGACCAGCAAACTGAATCCCACTGGCTTGGGATTTTCCCAGCCAGCACAGCAGTTTGAGCTTAACCCTGGATGGTAGAGCTCTGTAGGGGGAGAGGCATCAGCCATTACCAAGGCAGCTCTAACATTACCTGTGTAAAAAAAAACAAAAAGAAGTTTACACAGCAACTGCAGGGAGCCTGCAGCAGCTCAACAATGCCTCTGCAGGCAGACTGTGATTAGAATCCCTCCTTGCTGGGCAGGGCATCTCTGAAGAAAAGGCAGCAGCTTGTCAGGGACTTATAAATAAAGCCATACCTTCCCGAGACAAAGCACCTGGGAAAAGGAGCAGTTGTGAGTTCCACTGCAGCAGACCTAAATGTACCTGCACAGCCACTCTGAAGGGAGCAACAGAGCTCACAGCACAGCACTGGAGCCCTGACAAGGGACGGACTGCCTCGTAGAATGGCTCCTTGACCCCTGTATATCCAAAGAGTCATATCATACAGGAGACCTCTGGTTGACATCTGGCGGGTACCCTTCTGGGACAAAGCTACCAGAGGAAGAAACAGGCAGCAATCCTTGCTGTTCTGCAGCCCCCGCAGGTGATTCCCAGGCAAGCAGGGTCTGGAGTGGACCTCCATCACTCCTGCAGCAGAGGGGCCTATTAGAAGGAAAACTAAAAAAACAGAAGAAACAGCCTCAGCATCAATTAAAAAAAAAAATGCCCACTTAGAGACCCCATCCAAAAGTCACCAACCTCAAACACCAAAATTAGATAAATCCACAAAGATGGAAAGAAACCAGTGCAAAAGGGAAGAAAACACCAAAAACCAGAATGCCTCTCCCTCTCCAAGGGATCACAGCTCCTCATCAGCAAGGGAACAAAACTGGACGGAGAATGAGTTGGATGAACTGACAGATGTAGGCTTCAGAAAGTGGGTAATAACAAACTTCTCTGAGCTAAAGGAACATGTTCTAACCCAATGCAAATAAACTAAGAACACTGAAAAAAGGTTAGATGAAATGCTAACTAGAATAACCAGCTTAAAGAAGAACATAAATGACTTGATGGAGCTGAAAAACACAGCACGAGAACTTCGCGAAACATACACAAGTTTCAGTAGCTGAACGATCAAGCAGAAGAAACGATATCAGAGGTTGAAGATCAACTCAATGAAATAAAATGAGAAGGCAAGATTAGAGAAAAGAGAGTGGAAAGAAATGAACAAAGCCTCCATGAAATATGGGATTACGTGAAAAGACTTAATCTACTTTTGATTGGTATACCTGAATGTGACATGGGAATGAATCCAAGCTGGAAAACACTCTTCAGGATATTATCCAAGAGAACTTCCCCAACCTAGCAATGCAGGCCACCATTCAAATCCAGGAAATACAGAGAACACCAAAAAAATATTCCTCAAGAAGAGCAACTCCAAGGCACATAATCATCAGATTCACCAGAGTTGAAATGAAGAAAAAAATGCTAAGGGCAGCCAGAGAGAAAGCTCGGGTTACCCACAAAGGGAAACCCATCAAATTCACAGCAGATCTCTCAGCAGAAACTCTACAAGCCAGAAGAGAGTGGGGGCCCAATATTCAACATCCTTAAAGAAAAGAACTTTCAACCCAGAGTTTCACATCCAGCCAAACTAAGCTACATAAGTGAAGGAGAAATAAAAGCCTTTATGGACAAGCCATTGCTGAGAGATTACATCACCACCAGGCCTGCCTTACAAAAACTCCTGAAGGAAGCAATAAACACAAAAAGGAACGACCAGTACCAGCCACTGCAAAAACGTAACAAATGGTAAAGACCATCAACGCAATGAAAAAACTGCATCAACTAACAGCCAATACAACCAGCTAGCATCAAAAATGGCAGGATCAAATTCATACATAACAATATTAACTTTAAAGGTAAATGGGCTAACTGTGCCAATCAAAAGACATAGAATGGCAAATTAGATAAAAAGTCAAGACCCATCAGTGTACTATATTCAGGAGACTCATCTCACATGCAAAGACACACATAGACTCAAAATAAAGGAATTGAGGAAGATTTACCAAGCAAATGGAGAGAAAAAAAAAAAAAAAACAGGGGTTGCAATGCTAGTCTCTGATAAAACAGACTTTAAACCAACAAAGATCAAAAGAGACAAAGAAGGGCATTACATAATGGTAAAGAAATCCATGCAACAAGAAGAGCTACCTATCCTAAATATATATGCACCCAATATAGGAGCATCCAGATACATAAAGCAAGTTCTTAACAACCTACAAAGAAACCTAGACTCCCACACAATAACAGTGGGAGACTTTAACACTCCACTGTCAATATTAGACAGATCAACAAGATAGAAAATTAACAAGGATATCCAGGACTTGAACTCAGCTCTGGACCAAGTGGATCTAAAGATTGAAGATGTGGACATCTAGATGTAGACATCTACAGAACTCTCCATCCCAAATCCACAGAATACACATTCTTTTGAGTACCACATCACACTTACTCTAAAATTGAACATATAATTGGAAGTAAATTACTCCTCAGCAAATGCAAAAGAATGGAAACCATAACAAACAGTCTCTCAGACCACAGTGCAATCAAAT
>CAUYLG010055708.1:0-28193 GCA_963573385.1 Cacajao melanocephalus
ACATTGAGAAACAGAAAGGAGTCAATCCAAAGAAGAGGAGCAGGAGATGAGGTCAGGGAGGTAACAGTGGAACCAGGTCATACATGGGCTTCTACCCTGAGTGAGCAGGTGCCCATGCAGGGGTTTGAGAAAAGAAAGAAAGAAAAAGAAAAGAAAGAAAGAAAGAAAGAAAGAAAGAAAGAAAGAAAGAAAGAAAGAAGAAAAGAAAGAAAGAAGAAAGAAAGAAAAGAAAGAAAGAAAGAAAGAAAGAAAGAAAGAAAGAAAGAAAGAAAGAAAGAAAGAAAGAAAGAAAGAAAGAAAGAAAGAAAGTCTTGGTTATGTTTAAAAGAACACTTGTGTGCTGCATTGAGTAGGTTACAGAGGATCAAAGAGATAAATAAGAAAACCAGTTCGGAGGCTGCTACAGTGGCCCGTGTACCAATGAGGATAGTTCAGACCAGACCAACTGCCTCAGAGGCAGTAATGAGAGGAGATTTCTAGACGGACAGTGAACGTGTGGCCCAAAGTCCTGGAAGGTCAGATGCACCTAGGACAACAGGGAAAAGTCCAGGTGACTCCTGTGTCTGGCCTGGGCCACTGGGAAGATGGAATTGCTGTCACCTGAGATAAGAAAGACTGTGCAGAGGCAGGTTTTGTGGGGGCAGCTCAGGAGTTCAGTGCTGGGCATGTTGAATTTGAGGTCTAGTCAACATCTGGCAGATGTTGGCTAAGTGGTTGCATACACAGGATTGGAGCCTGAGCGTGGGGGTCTGGGTTGGAGATATGAACTTGTGTCATCATCATATATACTGTGTGTGAATCCAGCATTCAGGACGGCATGGATGGAGAAAAGAAGTCCCTGCCATCATTTTTCAAGTACAAAGTCAAAGAAGGCCTGCACCGTGGTGTGTAAAGGAAAGAGCATAGTTCTAATATTTTGTTTTTGCGGTGATGCTTTCCACACCTGACTGTGGGGGCGACATCCAACAGCCCCTTTCTACTCACAGCATGGACTGCCTCCTCCTAGGGCCACCAGGCTCTGGGCTTCACTCTTCATTCTGGGGTGTTTGTCATCGCCGGGAGCCACGCCAGCCTTCCTTGGTGGATAGAAGCAAGTCCAAATCCCTCCTGGTAACGCTAAGATTGTTTTCTGGACCAGATAGAATTGTGATGGGATTTCCAAGAGCAAATTCACCTACCAGGTGATTCCTCCAATCTCCAGGGTCAGCCTCAGAAGGCAGAACTGCTGGGTAGTTCCAGTTGGATGCCCCATCCCAGCCTCCACATGTGAGGAGGTGACTGCAGCATTCCCAGGCCAGCAAGGACACTTGGCAGCCAGCATGTCTCCCCTTGAAGTAGAGGCTGTGGGCTTGCTGTGATTTCCTAGTCCCCGGGGCACTCAGGGGCAGCCTATTCAAATGCACAGCAATATGTCTCGCTGTCTCCAGAGGGTTGCTGAAATCCTACAGAACCTATAAGAAGGCACTTAGCATATTTTGTATTTATAGAGAGCCTTTCTACCAACAATCTGTGCAGTACAGGTCTCATTTCATTAATCCTCGCAGCAGGGGTGTAGATGGTTGGGAAGAATTGTCAATTTTACCTAATGTTGAGACAGAGTTGCAGAGAGGTTAAATGACTAGCCTAAGGCTATATGATGAGACAGTACCAGAGTTAAGATTAGAGCCCTGGAATCTTGACTTCTGGTCTACTATCTTACACCTTTCTTCAGAAATAACATCATAAAATGTGCACTAAATTTGAGATTTTAATTTTCCTTGTGACATTCAGCATGTCACTTAACCTCTCCCTGCCCCAATGTCTGAATCCATAAAATGGGGATGATAATACTTGTCATCCATCTTGTCACAGAAATATTATGAATATTAATCTTTTTAGTGATTAGACCCTTTGGAAATAGCTGCCATATAAATTCAAGGTTTAAGTTAGAATCCCAGACAACTATTTGTGTATTTATTAACCAATGAAATAGAGAAATGCATTGGTTTTATTTTAATGGTAGTAAAAACTACATAAAAATGATAGCAAGGTTTTTGAAGCCAGTCATTTGATTTATCAACACAGTGTTGATTTTCAAATGATTGTATGAGGGTATTGTGAAATGGGTTAATTTTTTTAATGTCTACTCTTCTTCCCAAACCATCTTCCCAAACCCTTAGTTTTCTGTAAATGGTAGAACCTAATTTATTTTTCAGATAAAATATACTAGGTTTGCTTGTTTTGTGAAATCATGTTTGTAATAACAGGAAACAAAAGAAGAACATGGGAAAGGTTTTGCAATTTAGTTCCTTTCTCCATAGTTTTGCTCGTAGTCCAATATCCCCTGTAGCTACTAAAATGGTGGTGAAATTTGGATTTATTTCCCACTTCCCAGGTCTGGTCTAGTCCTCCACATTATTCTGAGCAAAGTACTCAAGAGTTAATGGAGTCCCTGGTAGAGTGTTTGCGTCTTCTGTTTGAAATCAAACATCTGATCTTTATCTGCGGTGACAGGTTTAATGCCTTTCTCCTCTGACAAATTTTCAGTTGAAGAGGAATGCAAACACTGGTATCAGGACAGTTGTATAAAGGCCTAATCTGAGCAAGCCAATATTGGCAGTTTGATCCCTAATGAACAGCAGAACCCTGAAGGAGCCCCACTTGCCAGAAGGGAAAGAAAAAAAAAAACATCGAAACTAAAAACCTCTGTACACTTTTTGCAGCACCTCCATGGCTGTGCTTGGATTTGGCAGGGGAGAGATGTAATAGGGAATTTTAGCTTATAAGTGTTGGCATTGTCCTTCACCTCTCCCAGGGATGGAGGGCACGCAGGCACCCAGGAAGCAAATGAAAGCAGGAGAGAGAACCCAGTCAAAGAACCCTCCAAGAATTAACTGAGTTTTCCCCTCACCCTTAGAGGGCTCTACCATTCAGAAGTGCTGAATTCTGTGTTCCTCTTTGGAAACCAAATACTTTGGAAACTAAATTGGCCTACCATGTTTCCATGGGCCTAATACATTAATGAACCTGGCTGACTTGGGGAACTTTCCAGAAAGTACTTTAAATTTCCCTACCATGCAACATGTGGGTATCCAGAGATCCAGAGAGGCCCCACAGGAAAGGAAGAAAGGAACTTGTTACAGAATTAGAATATTCCACACATGCCTGAGATAGGCTCATCACAATCAAATATTACATTTTATATGTGGAGAATTCATTGCAATAAATGGGAATGTTTTAAGTTAATTCAGTCAATTCTTTTTTTCTTTTTTTTGAGACAGAGTCTCACTGTGTCACCCAGGCTGGAGTGCAGTGGTGCAATCTCTACTCACTGCAACCTCCATCCTCCAGGTTCAAGCCATTCTCTTGCCTCAGCCTCCCGAGTAGCTGGAATTACAGGTGTGCGCCACCACGTGTGGCTAATTTTTGTATTTTTAATAGAGATGGGGTTTCACCATGTTGCTCAGGCTGGTCTTGAGCTCCTGAGCTCAAAGTGATCTGCCCGCCTCAGCCTCCCAAAGTGTTGGGATTACTGGTGTGAACCACTGCACCCAGCTGAGTCAATTCTTTTTTATTGTATTAAAATTCATGTGATATAGAAGAAACTTGAAAAAAAAATAGATGGTAGAAATTTCTAACTATGATTGGCATATAAAATTCAGTAGAGAAAACTTACATTCTAACTTCTTGCAACCCTGATATAGTATAAACCAGTTTGACCATTAGTGCCATGTAAACTTGAAACTAAAATTTGAAAAATCTATTTTGTACATAGTCTAAAATATACTATGGTCTTTGATATTTATTCCTTGATGGCATAACTTTTCCTTTTTTTGTTCTTCCCTCTCTCCTCCGTCAATCACTTACATTTTAGCTTTTATTTAATGAATTGACAAATATTCATTAAACGCCCAGTATGGGCAAAGTGAACTGTTTGGCTCTAGTAGGAAGGAAGACAAAGATGGGTGAGAAATGGCCCCTACCCTCTGTCCAGAATCTTCTAACTAAGCTGATACATTTTGATCATAGAGCTCTTAGATAAGATTCCCCTGGTTGGTGGAAACCCATAGACCTGATGGTCTTTCAACCTCACTTCCAACTGATGGGATTCTGGCTCCCCTGCACCTGTGACTTTGGCATATTATACCTTCTTAGAGAGTCTTGGGTCTTGGTTGGAGTAAGAAGTAAATTCTGAAGTCTTTTTTTTTTTTTTTTTTAATAATAATGGTAAGCTGACTCTTCCTCTAACCTAATCACGCCTCACAACAGGTTAATTTGTAAATCAATCCTTTTCCATGATTAATCATCACAGAAAACTAGACTTAGCACCATGCAGCTTGGTTAATCCTCCAAGGACCCTGTCAAACCTCAGGCCCTCTCTGTTCCTTAACTGTGTGCTCTGGAGCTCAGAATCCACCTCAGCAGACTCCAGGGAACCGCAGCCACTACAGAGAAGTCAGATCTATTGTCCCTGAACACTGACTCTCCAGCTTCTTTTAGTGGCCCAGTATTGAACTTGTTCACCTGTCTGAAGACCATAAGACTTTCTGCTGAGACAGTGGCCGTGGTAAGCAAATGCCTTCAACTCAACTCTGGTCGGATGAAGACGTTCTCAGGAAGCAAGAGGTTTCCTGCTCTGGCTAGGTGTTCTCAGCAATGCCTGCAGGTAGGGTGGCACTGGGAGTGGAGCCACGGCTGAGGACTTCCTGTGGCATGTCCCAGTGTGTTACCATCCAGACAGGCCTTTCTTTGGGATGTGTACCTCTCAAGGTCTGCACCCTGGCTGCTTGTCTAATCAACGTTGTGTCTCCTCCATGCTCACATGTGGTGTGATCTTGGAGTCCTACACAACCTGCTTGTCTGAATGTATTCTGCAACTTACTGCTCCTACAACCTGCCTGCCCCTGATCAGGGGTCTCAAAACAGGGATTATATTTTCCCTTATCTTAAGGACCTCAGATACTGGAGGCAGACAGGTGCCTTCTTTGCTTCCCATTTAACTTAAGACCATTTCTCGTACTTCAAAACCCCTGTCTTATTGGAGACACCAGTGATCACCCACCATGTTTGCGGTCATCCTCCAACCCCCCAGCAACTCCTCTCACTCATTGATGGATTTCGGACTTGGATCACGGATTTCCACTCCATGATGGCAGCTTGAGCATTTGTCCACACAGCCAACTCCCCATTCTCACCTTTCCTGCCTTGACCCTTGGCTAAACCATCTTTTTGTTCTATTTGCTCAGCCAGCCACTGACATGGGCCCCTTTGAAGCTGGGTCATTTCTGGTAACTTCATTACCTTAGAAATCCTGCCTTTAGGGATCCTCCTCTCTGACATCCTCATCTTGACTGTTCTCGGACACCTCCCTGACCTCCATGGAGGCTCCGCCCCTGTCTGATAACCACAGTGGTTTTCTCCATCAGCAAGTCCTCTTCACACCCTCACTTCTCTCTTTATCCACTTTATTTTCTGTGCACCTTAATATCATACTTAACATCCCTGCCACATTCTTCATCTGAAGCCCAAATGAGCACTCTAAAGACTCCCTACCTAAATGTTACTGGAGACAAAAAACATCCAACCATGCAAACCGGACTCACGTTAAATTTACAACAAATATTAAAGGGCACATAGAACCACCAGAGGACCCTACCATGCCTTCTATTCTCTGCAATGATGATTTTGCAATTTACTCTTTCCCCCAGCCTAACGCCCATTCCCCTTACACCACCGGCTCAAGACCTCAGCACGTATCAGGGAGAAAACAAGTCTCCTTGGAGAAGACATGCCTGCCTTTCCTCCACTGAACCCGGGCCCGACTTGTTGTGCAATAGGTGCAATTTCAACCAGTTTTAAGTGTTCGATTCAGTGGTGTTTTATTCATCTCTGGAGTTTTTTAAAAATCTTCCCTGAAACTCTGTACTGATTAAGCAACAGCTTCTCACTTTCTTCTCCTCCTAGGCCCTGGCAGCCACCATTCCACTCTATCAATTTTCCTACTCTAGGAACCATATATAGGTGAAATCATAAAGTATTTGTGCTTTTACACCCAGCTTATTTCATTTAGCATAATGTCCTCAAGGTTTATCCAGACTGCAAAAGTTTTTTTTTTTAAATTGGAAGAATAAGGGTGAAAGAAGAAAGAAAAATGAAAAAAGGGTCACAGAGAATTTAAATATTCTTTGATAAACATTTATCTTCAAGTAACTTATCCAACCCGAACCTCAACCTAAGAACTCTGAGGCTGGAATGACACTCGTATGAGACTTTTAGTTACATCCCTTCTTCCAGTAAAATGAGCACAGCAGAACCATACTAACTGCTATCTTTCCTCTGTTAATGTCCCAAGTGAATTCCTGGTGGCAGTAAAGCGGCTTCACGCTGCCCTTCAGCTCATGGTGTTTTAAATTTTTTCTTTTCTACATCAAGTATCTTACCTGAATTTTTGATAAGCATTTATCTTACTCTGGTTTTACAGCAGGCCTTTGGACCTGGGTGTAGAAAAGATAAAACAAAGTGTGAAGGGAATTCCTTGGTTCATGCACGGGGCTGCTGCTCCAGCTCTGTGAGTCTTTGCCCCAGCTACGTGGGTGCATCTTGGAACTTGGACCATCTAGAAAGAAACCTTACATTACAGGCAAAAATGGAAATGACCAAAATCTAAAACACCTGTTTCAGTCCCAAGAGCTGTATGTCTTCCTCCTTTGACTTCACCTTCCTGAGCCTCCCTGCTCTAGGCCATTCTTGGTAACTCTTTCAACCAGGCCTTCTGCAAACCATTCTTTCTGAATGGAAAGATTTCCTCAAGGGTTCCTCTAGAGACTAAAATACATGCTGTGTGTCCTTCCACCAACCCGTAAGTAATGGATTTATTCTTTCCCAGGGCTGCCGGTTCTGCTTTTCATCTATTCCACCTCAATTACCCCTACTTTCAAAAAATCTGAGGGCCACAGAAAGTTATCAGTTCAGTCTCCCTCTCCGTCACATCAGGGAGAGACGTGTACTGCCCGTGCCTTTCCTTTTTGCACACTTGGTGAGACCGAGCCAGCTAGAGTTACAGGTGTGTTAGTGGTGGTGGTGGTTGTGTGCACTATGGTGTGATGTGGGCGGGTGGCGAGTCCTAGAAAAGGGAGGGCAATGCCCTGGCGTGATTTACAGTGGATGCCAACTCTAACAAGTGGACGGGAGGTTCTAAGGTCCTTGGGTTCCAGCTCACCCTGTGTTCACACTCATTCTTTGAAAACAGAGCCATGACCAGTCAGCAGGGAAACTCCTCTGAGCAGATACAGGCATTGCAGGGAGGGCTTGATGGGCACCTAGAAACTTTGCTGTCCTCCAAGAAACCTGATCACTGACCTGGGGCCACAGGAGTGCTGGACCACATGGATTCCAAACAATTACTTTCCTCAGCTGTTAGATTTTCAAACGTGATCTATAGAGTGATGCTGACAGTAGATTTTCTGCCAGCAATAAAGGTGGCCTGATTCGCAGAATAATTATTGTATGCAAATGAATGTGATTTTCTCCTGCCCTTTTATGGATGACTCTGCTCTGCCATTCATCAGGGCCACAAATTTCACTTGGGAGGAGACGGATTTAAAGAGACAGGCGCCCCTGGAGCTTTGCAGTGAACTTACTAAATCCAGGCTAAGTGTCTTCATAAATAGACGTGCATATGCTAGAGGGGGCGGCCAGGCGCTGACCTTTTTATCTTTGTATGGTTGCTTGGAAAACTGTTGAGAGAACATCTTCCTTTGTGCCCTCCCAGGTCTTCTGGGAGCCGTGTCCTGCAGGTTCCCGTGTCCTGAGAGTCCCATAGACCCTGGTGGCTTCTCCTTTGCCTTTCAGGGTAGCCCCTCCTCTGGGATGAAACAGAAGAGCAGAAAGCATTTCTCATTTCTGGCTCTGCTTCTGGTGAAATAATAACACAGACAGTTTGAAACAAGAAGTGTTGTTTTGCTTGATATTGAAACGTAACGGAAGGAAGTACACAGTCAAACCTGGAGATGAAATATGCTCTTAGAAACCTTGGGTTTCATGTCTTTGGTGCTGGAGTCTCTGGCACCTATTGATATCCTGCTGGGTCAACTCATTTCTTCACTAGTGTCTGTGTGCAGTCACGTGTGCACAGGGAGTGAGTCTGCCCTCTTCTACTGCAGTGGAGGTGAGGCTGAGTAACCCTAGGGAATGGAGGAGGTTGTCAGTCCCTGAGGTTGGGACCAGAACATGACGGTGCATTCACAGGGAACTAACAGAAGGTGATGCGCCATTGCCGAATATCAGTTTCCACATTTGCTCCCAGGGTGCAGTGTGCACCCTCGTCCTTTGAGTGTGGAAGAAAGGGGAGTGCGGCTGTTGGAGATGGAACAGCCCCGCCTGTCAGGGAGCTGTCTCGTTACTCATCTTGTAACAATATATCGATGTCCGTATATCTTCAGCACACTATCTTCCACTGTCACTTAGAGAATAAAGGAAAGACACATCCGTGTTTACAGCACACACCACGGCGGGCCATCACAGCCTTTCCCAAATAAATATCAATTAATATCGAAATTTTCTTGAGTGCAAAACAGGTAAGCCCAGTCTCCAGGAATTCCTTCTGATGATGCCACTAAGTCTTCCCAATGGGTCGCAGAAGAAGCACAGATGGTTTTACAGATGAATCAAACCATGACATTATTTTAAAACAAAACTTCAGACCAATCCCTGAGGATAACACCTTTTCTCAGGAAAACCACATTTTCTTCTCTTCACAAATTGTAAGAGTGAATAACACCTGCGATTAGTAATTTATCTCTTCATTTCATTCTGTAATACCTGCTGTGATATAACATGAAAGACAATGTTGAAAAGAGATTCAGTATTGGATTACAGTAAGTTGTAACTCCATTGTAATGTTGTGTACTATAGTGACTGCATGTACTGAGAATTTAGTGAGTAGATGGGGAAAGATCCAATAGTCCGTTTGAGAAATTTTCCCAGGAAAAACTAGTTCTGTTGCAAAAATTGTAAATAATATATTTTATCTTGATTGTCCATAGATTTGTAAAAATGTATACTTACTTTTTACTCGGTAACAGTCAAGAAAAAGTAATGTATATTTACCAGAGTATAATGCAAATTGACAATTTTAGTGTCTGTTAAAAAGAAATCCTAAAACACAGACAACAATACTAAAGAACACATGACATTAACAAATGAGAGAGGGCTAACAAGTCTATTTTATTTAGCAGAAATGTCTGTCACCTTCTTTTATGGGCTCAACTGTGTTCTTCCCAAAAAAGTTACATTGAATTCCTAATCCTTGGTCCTTCAGAGTGTAACCTTATTTACAGAGACAATCAACTTTAAAGGTCATCGGAGGTTGGGGTGGCCTAATCCAATATGACTGGGAACTTTGGACACAGAGATATGCGTAGAGGGAGGAAGTCATGTGAACACGGAGGAGAGATGGGGGATGCATCAACCGACCAGAGGACGCCAGATTGCCAGGAGCCCACCGGAAACTTGGAGAAAGGCCTGGAGCAGCTTCTCCCTCTTATCTGGGAAGGAAATAATACTGCCCTGCTCTCAGACTTCCAGCTTCTAGAACTGAGAGACAAATTGATGTTGTTTAAGCCCCCCAGTGTGTGATATTCAGTTATGGCAGCCTAGGAAACTATCACACCTGCATTCTCTTATCAAGACATGGGATTAAAAACAGAAATCTCAGACAGCAGCAGCCTCCTGGTGTTCTACAGCAGGGCGAGATGGCAGAAGACAGCCACGGCTATTCTCCTGAGAAAGGTTTCTGCTCACCATCCAAGAGCCTCACCCCTGTGGCTTCAATGACCACCGTCAAACATGTTCTCTTACATCTCCAGGTGACAGATGATTGGTCCCAGGAGTTGGTATGCTGGTTTGTTAGCCAATTAGAGCATGGAGAAGTAATGGCCTTTTTCCCAGGGCTGGAGATGTCAAAGCCTTGGACTATTGGCTGCCAGGTCCTCCTTAGAGTGCAAGAAGCTGGTCTGCAGTGTGAAGAAATGGAGTTAACATACAGAACAAGCAGGCTTAGTGGAAGAGAACAAGAGGAGCTGATGGCGTTTGAGTTCCTGGTCTTGCATCCTCAAACCTCTGCACCAGCTGTATTCAACTGCACCCCTGCCCTGCCTGCAGCTTGTTTCCATGGGCACATGCTTCCTCTAAGCTAGTTTCAGTTGTACTTTTGTTCCTGCATGTAAGCAACTACACATTAACGTACCACTTGGACAATAACTTGATTTTAGTGTTCCTGAATATCAAAATCGTATTTTGGGCTTCTTGAGCAAGTACCTAAATTGATATCACAGATTTTAAAAGACTTTAATGATACGGCCTGTGAATTTAACATTACTCAATAAATGTTTTTATTAGATTGAATACAGTGTTGGGATTCAAGGTCACTATTGTGCAGGTAGTCAAGGTATTAGTAATTCTGATGATATAATTTTATTTTTACAAGTTATTTCTTCAAATCCTGTTCTGTGTCTTTATAACAAGTTGCACTGACATTGAACTAGAAGGAATATTGAGTTACAATTTTAAATATTGCTCATCTTTAGCCAGGAAATCACCGAACTGAGACAGACAGTATCTGAGCATTTGTCAATTTCTGTGAGGAACTTATAAATTCAACTCTAGACTCTTCCAACAGTGTCTGGTTTTTCTTGCCAGGAGTTTGTTCCTCCCCCAGTTAGAATGTCTGCTGCCACACCATTAATCTTTTTAAAACCCATTCAATCATCCCTGTGTTCATTCATTTGCTTAGTTATTCGTGCATCATGATTTCATGTGCTTCTTTGTGCCCCTTTCTCTGAGAGGTGTTGCGAATGCACAGGTTCAAGGAACACAGCCCCTGCCCTCAGGAGCTTTCAGTCTGGATGTAGTTCAAGTGAATCCTGCACTCTAGAGCAGTCAGGGGTCCAAGGCTGGCAGGACAAAGTCCAAATGCCTCAGTCTGGCAGTTGAGGCACTCTTCTGATTTGTTAGAACCTTTTAAATTAGCTTGATTGATTTTTATTCTATTCTTCAGAGAAACTACTGAGACTACTTGACTCTGACCAAAATTTAACATGATTTTCCTGATTCTGTACTTATGTCTCCCTACCTGTAGTACCTTTCTTAGTGGCATTCATCTTTTCAAGTCACACCCCAGTCAAAGCTAACATCTTAACTGTTCCAGCCACGGGACTCTCTTCCCACTTGAAATTCTATAATGGTTTTTAGAATTTTCTTTTTAACTGGATTGTAAAATAAGGCCATACCTTTTAGTGTAAGGATGAAGTTTTATCTGTCTTATCTCCCACAATATGTCTCAACATGGGCCAGCAGATATTTGTTGATAAATTGATTAATAATTACGTGGTATTTATTGTGTCATTCCATGTCTGGCCAAACTTTTGATGAGCCTAGGATTTGCCTTGTTAAGAAGAACACTCAGATAGCAGCAGCCTGTTTTGACTTCTTTCACCTCCTTCACTGCCCTATGAGAACACCAGCCTGGCCTCTGTTGACCCTTAGGAACCGAAGGTAACTAAAGTATTTCTCAGAGGAAACTGGAAATGCACTTGACTCAAAAATTGAGAATTAAGCCAGCATCCAGAGAGGTAATCTGAAGCATTCAAATAAATTGCCAAAAATTGTCCAGATATCTCGAACTAGAGTGTAAGACCTCAACACAGCTGTTGATGGCCTGGGAAAATACACAGCTGCTGGCAACTCATCTATGAATAGCCCATGCCCCCTGGGACCTTGCTGATGGTACGTGGTAGACTTCTTGATGGGTTTCAAAGAGGAAGAATGAATGTGCAATTGTCTGTCACCCTTGGAAAGTCAACCAAATGACTTAATGATTTATTCATATTCTTTGGTTCATTAATTCATTCTTAGAGCCACCGAATATGTCTTATCACCAGTCTCAGTGCTGGGTTCAGAGAGTCTGCGACACCAGTGATCTGAGGAGCTTATAGTTTATACTCTTTCTGATAAGTTGGATGTTAAACCAACGACTACAATCATAGTAAGGGATTATAGGGGCATGTCCTCATCTCCCCAGTCAATAGCAGCGCCAGCTATACCATTGCTCAAATAAAAAATGTAGGGATTTTCCTTGACACTTCTTGTGACAGATATTGACTATGTTCACCAGTAGTTTCCTTCTGTTATTTCCACAGAGAGTCACACTTGTTTGACCCCTCAATATTAGACATGACGAAGTGACTCAGTCCTGCCAATGAGCTGTGAGTGGAGGGGAAGGGCATCACCACTGCATGGAAGCATTGAAGGGCTAGTGCAGGTTTCTTCATATTTTTTTTAACTACTCAGCCCTTACTTAGCAACTGCTCACCTTCCAAATGGAATGTCTTCATAAGCCTGTCTCTTTCAATAGGGACAACATGGAACACAGTCCCCTGCTGACTTTTCCATGAACATGGATCAAGAAGGAGAAACTAACTTTTAAGGTATTAAGATACTGGTGTTACTTGTTAGGCAGCAAGCCTAGCCGACTTTGGATGATATACTTCTCTGTCTCTCAGTATCATCTAATCTTCCAGAGACTCCTCTTGCCTCTACTTTAAAACAGATCCTGCCTCTGTTCACCTCTCACTATCTTCATTCCTGTCACCCTAGCCCAAGCCATCCTTTGTCTGGATGGTTGCAAGACACCCCTCACTGGTCTTCCTGCTTTTACTTTGGGCCACTTAAATGAGTTTATACTCATAGATATTAGAGTAATACTTTTAAAACTTAAATCAATTCAAACCATGTCAGTGTCCTGAAATCTTCCAGTAGCTTTTTCTTAAAACCCAGAAGAAAATTGAAGCTGCTCCCCACGGTGTAGAGCCCCTACGCCATCTCCCTCTCGCCTTCCTATCCTAACTCATCTTATATCACTTTGCTCCTATTTATCACACTTTAAAAACACCAGCCTTCATTTCGTTTCCTAAAACTCCAAGCTGTCCTCTCCACCTGGAATGTTCTTCACTCATCTGACTCCTTCACCTAAATGCCACCTCCTCAGAGAGACCCTCCTTAAGCAGAAAACCAAAGGAGCTTTCTATCACATCACAGTCTTTGAATTTTCTGCATAGCGTTCATCACCATCTGATGTTTTTCTTGCTTGTGTGCTGTTTGTTTTCAGTTTATCCCCATGAGAATGTCAGCTCTTTCAAAACAGGGGCTTTGCTTTTCTTGTTTATAACTGTATTTCCCCAGAGCACAAGAAAGTCTTTAGTCAAAATTTGTAGACTGCCTCAGTGAACGAGTGAGGCAGCATGCGAGTGAATGAGTGAGTATGAGCCGTAACTAGCACTGTG
Source organism: Cacajao melanocephalus (assembly GCA_963573385.1). Lineage (NCBI taxonomy): Eukaryota > Metazoa > Chordata > Mammalia > Primates > Pitheciidae > Cacajao > Cacajao melanocephalus. The sequence continues at coordinate 13,320 of CAUYLG010055708.1, forward strand.
AAATGCTGGGCCCAGAGGGGGTTCCAGGGGAGGGGCCTAGAAGAACCTCAGGGACTTGTGGACTACAATTCCACAGGCATCATGTGGAGGCCTTTGGTCCTGCCCTGGAGAACTGGTCTCTAAAAATTAAAGACACAGCATGTCAGTGAAATCTTTCCTCCTTAAGAAAACAAGAGCGAATGAGCCTCTGCTCCAGCACTTCAGGCTGCAGGATGAAGGTTTTCACTTGCCATACAGGAATGTTACTCTTCTGGTGGAAACCTCATCTGGAGATCCTTACAAATCAGATAATATAAAGATGTGGTTTAATGTTTACTCTGTTCTGGAACCCAATGATTATATTAACAATCGAAGAAAGACATCCCACACAGTCTCCATTAGACATTTCTGCTGTATGTGGTATTGATGGCTTGGAAGCCATAGAAAGCCCCGTACTAATAACTATTTCAGTATTTGTTTTCTCTCTTATTTGTAGATGCAAGTAAATAATATCCAATGGAAATAGTGAGATTAATTGAGTGACGTGACTAGCCTATCTTTGTCTTATTGAGACCATGTTGATATTTGTGTTACTAGGGTCTGGGTGATCTCTGCCCTCCCTTTATACACAGTTTTGGGGACAGGTAAGAATTACGTTGGGGCAAAAACAGATAACTTTTGATACTGTGAAATGTCAAACCTTATAGACTGCACCTCCTTTGGTTAATTTAAAATAGTATTTAGTTATTTTTTTTTCTTATGTATTCTTTTCTCCTATGAGACTCTATCAATATTATTAGCTTTTCTAATTCAAGCCTGGTTAAAATATTACATTAAGTTTTGACATAAAGCTTGTTAATATGAGGTGAAGTATTCAAAAAAGGAGTGCCCCAGGGCAGATTCTGGTTCTTTAACCCTATGCCCTGGGGAAGCTTGGTGAGATATTTATGGACTTTACAGTGGTGCTGGGCTTTCTGTTGAGGCACTGAAGAAGTTGTAACATTCATTGTTTAAACAAAGATCTCTCACTCTTAAGTGTATTGAAACTGGCCATTGCTACCTGGACTGTAACCACAGAGACATTTATTTGACCCCAAGATTGTTGGCATTGGGGCTGGAAGCTGGGTAAACTGAGGTTTAGAATACATTTGACCTACTGTGAAGGGAAGCAGGGGTGTGAGCTCCAGGTTTTCAGTTCACGGGACCCCAGGCATGGGTGGTTTTCTGGACAGGTGGTATAGATTTTTGTTTTGTTTTGTTTTGTTTTGCTTTTTGGTCTTGTTTTTTAATAACAATTTAAACTGGAGTGGCTGCTGTTCACGGCTAAGATTTTAGGCAAACTGCCAGATGTTTTCTTCACAAAGAAGAATTGGCAGAAGCCAGAAGCCTGCTGGTTTTGCTTTGGTTATGTGCGTCATTGTTTTCCACAGCTTCACAACTCATCCTGCCTGGTCTTTTGTCTTAAACCTGCATAATATAGTTACAAAAATCTCAGGCTTTCCACTGGGTTGATGGGCACATCCTTCTAGCAGCGTCATTCTAAAAGAATTCCAGAAAGAAGGATAAGATCCAGGATAACTCGGTGAAATCCTGTGAAGTTTAAATTCTGGGAAAAGATTCATATAATAGGCTTTCTCTCCCATCCTAGATGATCAGGACATTCTGACTTCTCCCTTTTCTTCCCTACTCCCAGTCAAGAAGTTTGCCTTCTGAGTCAGAGATATATTACTTTGAGTCAAAGATTCCCACAATTCCTTAGAAAGATCAAAGGATTTCATAAAAACAAACAGAGTCATACCACTGGAGAACAGAGAAAAGAAAATAGAACTTCCTTCAGTCAAAGTATCCTGCAGTGTCTCCACATACTGCCTCATGACAGAGGACAAGCAGAAACGACATTTCTTATAAATAGTCAAAAATAAAATCCAAGTTGAGTGTGAATTGCCTTTGAAAAAGAAAAGGAAAAGAAAACACTGAATCTGTTTCAGGTCATTCGACCTGGAATCTTGACCCTAAGGGCTGACGAGGGGTGGAGGGGAAGAGTAAGGGTGGAAGGGTTGTGGATCAGTGCTGGGAATGTTGAATAAAGGAAACACTCACTTGATGTCCACTTTGTGAATTACCATTTAACACATTATGTCATTTGTTCCACGATGATTTCTATGTTTTTGGAGGGGAGGTGACACATGAGGTTTCCAGTTTAGTGGTTTTCTTTATTTTATTCAATAGATTACAAACAAGATGTTTGCGTTGAACAAAGCAATAATTAAATTATGATATGTTAGTGTAGAGACCTCACGTTACACTCAACTAGTGATGTTCCAAGCACAATATCAAAGGAAAGCTTTTATGAAAGAATGTTTTATTAATACAACTCCTAAAACTTTATATCTTGAAACCAAAAGTTTTTAGGGTTCATTGCAGCTGCAGGGTTTCTTAACGGTTAATTTCTCTCTAGTTGACACACTCCTAACTTTTCGTTTCTCTGTTTTGCCCCTTAGCCTTCTAACATACACACACACACACAGACACACACACACACACACACCCTCATTTTTAGCTCTTTTTTTTAATAGTGGTTGCCCCAAAAGAACTGGTCTCTGCTAGAGCTGGTGCCTGTCACCGCCGCCCCTCACATGCCTGGTAATTAAACTCTGACTGATTTATTGACTGACAGCCAACAAATCCCAACCCGGTTTTTATGATATACATACTTCTCCAGGCTACATTTACTCAAACAACAACCCAGTCAAAGCGGGGGAAAGGCAGAAGAAGGCAGTGGGGGAGGAGGGGCCAGTGATACGAACATAAACGCGGAAACTGGCTTTAATTGGGAAAGGGAGACATTTTGTAAAATGAAGAAAGAAAGAAACAGAGAAAGAGGAAGGAAGGAAAGAGGGAAGCAAGGAGGGAAGAAAATAAAGAAAGAAAATAAACTCAGTGCAACATCTTTTTTTTTTTTTTTCAAATCCCGAGTTCTGGGGAGGCAGGGAAAGCTGGTAAACATCATTACTTCAGCTTTCAGGTTCATTGGAACCGCCTCACGTACAAAACCGCTCTGAAGGGGAACACAAGACGTGCTTGCAGCTAATATTACAGTCAAGTTCCAATTTTACCTAAGGGAAAGCAGCTTTATTAAAAGTCATGACTGAAATTGCATGACAGGTGCCAATATCCTCCGCCCTGACAGATGTGTCAGTTTCAGAATGCCATTTCCTTGTCAGCGTTCCCTGGATGGAGCTCCCAACACTGCCATTTGTCTCTCTTCCAGGAGATCACACACGCCCGCCGTTTGCCTCCAAGCTGCACTGCGTTGTTTGATATGTGGAATCCTCACAATGAGACTTATTAAAAGACAGTCCATTATTTTTATTTAGAGCATTTCCAAAACAAGCAGAGTGCACACAGAGATAATTTAAAAATCGTGTGGCAGGTCATCTCCAGGCCAGCGTGGCTCAATTTGAAATGCATAAAAAAGTAGAATCTCTATCTTCTCCTACAGCCACACACACACACACACGCACATCACACACACACACACACACACACGCACTTTCCGATTCATAACAGGCATGATTTGAGTGACATTTAACCCTTGACTAATAGCCCTGACAGTCTAAAGCCCTATTTTGCTATAAACCACAGGCGCTTTCAACATGAAGGATTAACCCTGCTTCCTTTTTTCCCTAAATCTTTCTTCCTTTACTTCTTCTTTTTTTTTCTTATTTCCTTGCATCCCTCTTCTATTTCGTTACAGGTGGGCTTTCTTATTGCAGCAATAGATATAAAATACTCCTGATTGGCTGTATTTATGGGGCCTTTTCGTCCTCCTGTTGGTTTCAAACACAAAGAAAAATGGTCTCTCTCGACCGTGCCTGGTTTGAACAGCAGGTAAAGCTGCAGCTGCCTCCTCTCCAGCCTCGGATGGAAAATTATTACAGATGAAATGATTCCGTCACGGAAATGGTGAGAGACAAGTTCTGGCTTAAAGGACACTTGTGCAGAACCCGGAGGCTTCGATGCCTGATGGATTTTGCACCAGGACAAGGCAGCCCAGGCTGGCTTTGCTTTTCCCAGCTGGGAATGGACAGAAGGTAAGACAGCGCTTGGAGAGCTGAGCCACACCGCCAGTGTGAAGGATGAGATTCACTAGCACCACTATTTGTTCTCAGGTCATCTCTGTGGTTTCAGGCTTTCCTACCACTTTTTCTTACGGAGTTAGAGCCAAGAGAAGTCTCAGCGTCAAGGGACGTTGACTGTGCCACCTCATCGCCATGCCCCGTGTATCCTGGTCAGCCTTCTCAAACCCAAGCAGCGTTCGGCAAGTTGCCCCCCTCTGCCAGCAGGACACATTCTGGAAAGGCCTTTCAGGTCAGCCTAGGGGTATGGTACACGCAACTGGGAATCCTGGCGGTGCATTTGGGAAAGGCGGGCAGGGCCTGCAGTTTCATTCTTCCTGACTCTCTCCAGAGCTGTGTTAGTCTCTTGCCTGCATAAGCACCCTAGCAAGCCACAAAGCAGAATTAAATCATAAAGTGAAAAACAAAACAACTATCTCCCACTTACTGCCATAATCCTGAAATGGCAGATGGGCTCGCCAGGATGGACCATCTCTTGAGGTCAGCCCTGGACCCTGGGAGACTGACGGCAAGGTGGCCACACCACCTCCTCGCCCTGTGACCTCTGAGTAAATTCAGAACAGAAGATGCAGCTGAGGAAATTCATTTGCATTTGCTATTTGTTTGTTGAGTGACTAGTAAGGCACTGTGCTAAGTGCTGGGAACCAGAGACAACAGATACGTGGTTTCCAGGTACAAAAAGGCCACAGATTTTTTCTTTTTTTTTTTTTTTTTTTGAGATGGAGTCTCACTTTGTTGCCCAGGCTGGAGTGCAGTGGTACAATCTCAGCTGACTGCAACCTCCGCCTCCCAGATTTGAGGAATTCTCCTGCTTCAGCCTCCCAAGTAGCTGGGGTTACAGGCACATGCCACCAAGTCCAGTTAATTTTTGTATTTTTAGAAGAGATGTGGTGTCACCATGTTGGCCAGGCTGTTCTTGAACTCCTGACCTCAAGTGATCCACCTGCCTCGGCCTCCCAAATTGCTGGGATTACAGGCATGACCCCTGCGCCTGGCGGGCCACAGATATTTTTGAGTCAGTAACGGGATTTCTTACACAGTTTTCCTTAATAATTATGAGTATTTACACACTACTTCTGCTGAATCTATTAAATAACCACTCGATATTTATTCTGTTGTGAAGCATTACTTTTCACCCTTCCGTTTTTCATTTCTTATCCTATAACCAGGATGAATATGTTTGGTGCTTTTACTTTTGCAATTATTATAGCTCCCATTATCTTTTCATTCTTACCTATTTATTTGCTTAAGATTTGCTCAAAGTTTAGAAGACATGAAGCCATACCAAAGGCTTTGCTTGCTGGGGGTGTATCTGCTGTTTATTTCTGACTTTGGGATATATTCTTGTCATTATCCTTTGCTTGTGAAGATCGCCAGAGGAGAAAGCAACGTGGGGAACTGACTCCCTCATCCTTACCCAGAAGACTGCATCACACTCTCCCCCCATTCCCTCAGAGGCTGTCTATCCAAAACCCAGACATCACTGCTCTTCCTTGCTGTTCTGCCATTTGTAAATATTGAAGTCATTTTGGGTTTGTTTTTATTTTTCATTCATTTGTCAGATATTTCCCTCACTTTTTCAACCAATATTAATTAAATGTTTGGGGCCTGGTGATGAATAAACACAGACACTTATGCCCCGTGGATCTTAAAATCTCAGGAGTTCAGAGCTATCCTTGTACCTGATTGTGGTCAAACATTTAAAAACTGTGCTTTCTGAGCAGGTCATTTAGATATGTGTTACCATCTATGTATTGTTACCCCCTAGCCTTTAGTGAAGGAGGTTTTATGTATTATTTTGGTTGAAAAGAGGCATTTGCTTATATAATTTTCTATGATTATTTCATTTTCTTGGTCAGAAGCCTTTGTTGCCTGGTAAAGAAACCCGCCTTTTCTTGGCTTTCAAGCCTCTTCCCAGTCTAACCTCAACCTCATTATCCAGCCTCTCTCTTTGCTGCCCTTCCTGGCTCTGTTCTCTCTGCTCTGGTCGCTGATACCTACACTTTACTCAACAGAACGTACCTGTTGCATCTCTGTTTCTATTGCTTCTGGGTCTGTATAAACTCTATGCAGTTTTCACTGCTTTCTATACCCCTCTTCTCTCTTTCATCTCTCTCTCTCCCTTTGTGTGGATCTTTAATACAGCGCTTCTCACTGTCCTAAGCATAGTTTCTCATTCTTCATGTCCTACACCAGATTGGAAGCTCTTCAAAGGCGGGATTCATGTCTTCTTCAAAAACTTTGTATTCATAAAATATCTCCTGGGACATCTCAGTGAGGTTACATGAACATTTTCCAAATACAGCTAAGCTTACCACCTCATTGACTTTCCGAGTATGATTCTCATAGCTTTGGGATGACCTCTTACTGAATCTCTACCTGCTGGAGCCTTCGTTTTCTTCAGAGACCATTCTTTGAGTGGAAAATCCAGTTCCAACATAGAGGCTTTTTCACATTTCTCTAGTTCGATCCCAGTGGTTTTATTTTTAAATTTTTTTGAAAACACCACAGAGCATTATTGATATGTTTATTGTGCCATTAGCTTTTACTTTGTAATAAAGTTATTTGGGTACGTAACTTATTACCACTACTAGATTTGAAATATCTAGAAGACAGATGGCGATGGCATATACCTTATATCTCTCACATAATGAAACACAAAAGCACAAAGCCTTTTGCGTATTAGGTGGACAACAAATGCTAATAGAAGGGTTCAGTAAATGAATTAATGCATAGATATATTCACATGCTACTTCAATTTTAAAATCCACTTTTAGCATGTCACATTCTAGCAAGCAGGTCTGTATACTTTTTAATTAGACATCCTCTTTCTTGTCTTAAAGGAAAGAGACAACTGGATGGGATAAAAGTTTGCTTGAACTCAACACATTCTTTGAAACACCTCTCTTGAGGAAGTCAAATTGTCTCTATTTGTAGACAACATAATTGTATATTTAGAAGACCCCATCATCGCAGCCCAAAGTCTCCTTAAGCTGATAAGCAACTTCAGCAAAGTCTAAGGATATAAAATCAATGTGCAAAGATCACAATCATTCCTGTACACCAATAACAGACCAACAGAGAGCCAAATTATGAGTGAGCCCCCATTCACAATGGCTACAAAGAGAATTCAATCCCTAGGAATACAACTTACAAGGGATGCGAAGGATCACTTAAGCTGCTTTTAACTACTCATAAGATCCTGGTTTCAGTAACGTCTGACCACCGGGAACTTTAGAGTTATGAAAATTACAAGTATCCTATAAAATATACAATTAAAAACAGAGAGCAAAGCAAAGGGACCCATGAAAGAATGGCGGTAGCATGAACAAGTCAATACAGCAGGCACGTTCCTATGAGCTAATCGCAAAGCAGTTGTCAAGCAAGGATGTTTATTTTAAAATCTTATGGGCCACTTTGACATGTAGGAAGTGTGCGGGGATTTATGCTTAGTTTCGGTCACTCAAGCCAATGGTCCTATTTGTTAGGCAGGCACTTGGGACTCTGCTAAACACTGTGGCTGAAAAGGGAATGATTAACAACATTTTTTAGCTTTTTCAGGAAGTAATTTTATTCACATTTCAAGAACCACAGGACATTCCAGAATCAAAGTTCTCCTTTTCTTGTTTCTATTAGATTTATTCTTTGACTCTATTTAAAAATCACCTAGAAAGAAACACTTTTAACTACTGAAAGTATCTTATCTCGGGTCACTTACAGAGCCCTCATTGATCTGGAATTGGAGGTTAGGAGGTTGGAATTGGACCTACACTTCCATTTCTCATCTAGCTTTTTAAGAATGTTCTTTATTTCTTCTTTTTCTACCAAAAATTTAGAGGAACAAGTCTTCTTTATTGTCTTAAAACTGAGACACTCAATCAATGGATTTGTCACAGAAGGTGAGGAGGAAGAAGAGGTAACTGGATAAAATTCAGTGAAGAAGGGAAAAGGAAAATGAAAGAAAACTGAGAATGTTTTTCTCTGATTAGGAGAGACCTGTGCTCACAGACAGGGCATTCTTTAATGCAATTCATTATTTACAATATCTTGTCAAAGAGATGAAGAGTTGAAAGGATTGGATTAAGAAGAGGTGGGATGTGTTCTTAGTGGAAGAAACATAGAGTAATGAAAGAGTAAAGCTGAATAAAAACTAGATAAATGGATATGATGGCCCAAGGAGACGTCCTGTCCAGCTTCCTCATGTACATCTCACCTCTCCTGAGGCCAAACTGTCTTTGCACGATGTTACGAGTGATGCAGCAGCCATTACACAAATGCAGCTGCTTGTGTGCACAGAAATTCATTTGTGATAAAATAATCAAGCTGTGTCACTATTTTAGAATAACTAACTCATTAGTAATTGTATAAAAGTGTTAATACACCAGGTCTTCCTGCTGAGTTGAGAAAAGACCCTCAGTTTGTAAAAGTTTCATTCTTTCTTGCCAAATTTAATCATTCTACCACTTTAGCATGCTTCATTTTTATAGCCCACTGTTACTAGCATAAACTCAATGCAAAGAATCTTTACTACCCTAAATCCTTATTCCTCAACTTTCTGCATTTATTTGTAAATAATCTATGTCTACTTTCATTGTGCGGTAAGCTTATAATATTTCTAACATCGTATTTGCAAATCAAGTTAGAAAAAACCCCATCAAACGAAAACAAGTGATATTGAAAGCATTCAGTCCTTCCCAAAAGCCAGAGAAGCCAGAGTCTTGTGGCTATTATTATTTACTCCTATTTTTTCTGGAATATTTAACTAGCCCACTTCCCTCATCACTCTTACCCAGTCCCTGGGAGTTTACTCTTAAAAACAGATATTGATGATACTCTAGTTACAATTTTGATGTGTCCAAATGTAAAGAAAATCAGAAGCAAAGCTCATTCATTGGTTTCCCATTTTTCACCAGCAGGCTCAGGATACAGATTCTTAAAGCGGGAAGAGAAACAGCCTGACACTACACAGACTGATAATGTGGAATGCCACCTCCTTTGTGGAAGAGAAGACTGAACAGATGTATCATGCTCCAATTAGGAAAACAGTTTCCTTACTTAATGTATATAAGCTAAAGAATCTCAGAAAATCGTTGGTCCATGTGAGGTGTGTGTGCATACATGTGCACGTGTGTGTGCATGCATGCTTATGCATGTTGTACATGTGTATGTACACATGTATGTGTGTTTGTATGCTTGTGCATGCATGTTTGAACCAATGGGTTTCTTCAGAAGATCTGGACAAATGATTAGGAAACATCCTCACTTTACAGTGTCATGGAGACCTCAGAGAAGATCAGCTATAAATGGCCAAGTACACTCTAGATCACTCAGGTAAAGACACCTCCTGCACCCAGCATCTCTCAGCCACCACTGGAAGATACTGCGTTTGCATAAAGGATATAGGAGTCCTGCAAGTTTCCTTCTTCTGGAAAAACAATTTGGAGGTTGCAGAGATTTGTACTTCTTTTATTATCATACTTGAAGTTCTGGGATACATGTGCAGAACGTGCAGATTTGTTACATAGGTATGCACATGCTATGGTGGTTTGCTGCACCCATCAACCCATCATCTACATTAGGTATTTGTCCTAATGCTGTCCCTCCCCTTGTCCCCCACCCCCAGACACGCCCCAATGTGTGATGCTAACCAACCAGTGTCCAAAATGTCTCATTGTTCAAAACCCACTTATGAGTGAGAACATACAGTGTTTGGTTTTCGATTCCCATGTTAGTTTTGTGAGATGATATCCAGCTTCATCCATGTCCCTGCAAAGGACATGAACTTATCCCTTTTTATGGCTGCATAGTATTCCACGGTGTATATGTGCCACATTTTCTTTATCCAGTCTATCACTGATGGGCATTTGGGTTGGTTCCTAGTCTTTGCTATTGTGAATAGTGCTGCAATAAACACACATGTGTATTAGAGAAATGCAGATCAAAACCACAATGAGATACCATCTCACGCCAGTTAGAATGGCAATCATTAAAAAGTCAGGAAACAACAGATGCTGGAGAGAATATAAAGAAATAGGAACGCTTTTACACCGTTGGTGGGAGTGTCAATTAGTTCAATCATTATGGAAGACAGTGTGGTGATTCCTTGAGGATCTAGAATCAGAAATATCATTTGACCCAGCAATCCCATTACTGAGTATGTACCAAAAGGATTATAATCATTCTACTATAGAGATTTGAACTTCTTTGCAAAAGTTTCATTTGGCCTTTGAGAGGACCCACGCTTATTCTGGTATGCTTTCCCACACATTAAGTTCTCCCAGCTGCCTCCCAAGCCTATAGTAGAGGCTATGAAACCCCATGATGCATGAAAGTGAAGCCTAGGGAGACAAAGGAAGAGGTTTCCCCGTGTGGTAAAAGACAGTGTTGGGCTGCTATTCTTGAAAGATATCCCTTTGGAGTGTCCCGCAACACCTCTATCATGGCACACGACTAACCACTGATGTATTTCAGAAATGACAGTAATGCAGCAGTGATCCTAAGCCCAGCCATGAGATTTGGGAAGGAACACAGAACAACAAAAAACTGAAACACCATCCACTAGGGAGAACACTCAAGGGCTGATGCGAAACAAGCTGCTTCTTCCCGAGTGCACCAGGAGGCACTTTTGTGGTGATGAGGATGATGAGGCTAAAAACTGGGCTACAGGATAACAGCCCTTACAGCACGTCACACGCTCACCTCTCTTCTGCTGCTGAACTGTAAGCTCCTGAAGAACCAGTAGGGTAGCTTGTTCATCACACTATTTGAGGGCTCAAACCATAGCAGGAACTCAATAAATATTTATTTTCTAACTATTGAATTTTGTTGAAATAGAATAATTGAAATTTAAGCATAATTCCAAGTAGTTAAAGGTGTGGAAAAGAGGACAATGTTTTTCTGGATGAATTCCCAGGGACAATACTGGCTAGAATGACGACAAAGATATTGACATTGTGTTTTCTGTTCTATTCTCTCTTTTTTCCTTCAACAGCCCTTATGGAAAGATTCTTGTTTAGTGATACACATACAGGCGTGTGCGTGGACAGGCATATGCACACATATTCATTATCTTTTAGGGGTCTAATTCAGGCCATCTGCTCTTTCATAAAAAGTGATAGCTTTTAGATTCCTTTAATGTTTCTACTTATAAAGGATCATAGGTCTGTATAATAATTAGTCTTTTCTTACTAATTGGTGACAACTTGAATCCCCTTTTATCTGAGCATCAAAATGTTTTAAATATTAACTAAGCTTTACAGCCTCCTGGTATGATGTGTGCCGTGTGTCTGTGGTGGAGCTGGGTCAGCTGGCCAAGGGGAGCTGGCCAGTCAGGGGCCAGGGCGGGATCGCAGGGCCTGTCATGGGCAGCATCACACACAGGTCATGGGCAGCTCAGACCCAAAGCCAGTGGAAGGCGGCTGCTGCTGAACTTCTGAATTCTGTTGTATTTAAGAATGGGTTTGACTCTAAACAATGCGACGACCCAATTAGATTTTTAAAAGTCAAGTCAGTCAAACAACTCATCTGATATTTCACTAATACAATCAGTGGAGAGAGGCAGAGGAATCTTGCCATGGATGTGGGCAAACCACGTCAGCAAAGGCACGATTTTGAAGGGATTTGCACCATGTACTTAATTTAAATGTTAAATGAACTGAGCATCATTTTGGGGAATTGATCAATACGATAGCTCTGTCTGTGCTTGTAGGAGTGGGATATCTGTATAGTAAAATTTGTTTATTATATATATTTATAATTTATTGTATTAAATTATTATTTAAATGTATTATATAATATATTTTATTAAATTATTATTTAAATTATATACAAAATAAATGGCATCGGTATTAAAATAATATTTAATGACCATGCAATTGTATTATATTAATTAATATACTGTAATTATTATAGAACTAATTGTATAATTATAATAGATATGATTAATATCATTATATTTAGTTAACATATTCAATTTATATATTATATATTAAAATGAAGTCATTATTTGTAATAGTAATTCTTTAAAAAAAATTTAAATTTGTATGTTGCTTTTTCAGTTTACAAACCAGAGCGGTAACCACATCAACTATGAACCAGTTCAGGAAAATCCAGAAATTAACATGAGCTAGGATCCCCAGGACCATGGAGGGCCATGTGATGAGGAGGGAGCTTGCCATGAGCGTGACACGATATTCCACCCGCTCCAGTTGCTTTACCCTTTCAACGACACGTGCTTTTCACTTAGAGCTGTGTGAGTAGTAGCCATTCGTGACCCTGAGAACCAGCTCTCCCAGGCAGCTGCATATCCTGAAAATTGTGCTACTTCAGGAACAGTGAAATGCCAGTCAATAGGAGACCCTATTGATCCTTCACTGGCTATGGAATGTCAGATTCACCAGCACCCTTTAAGAGGTTGCAACCTGCCCCCCTCTTCTCCAGGGTAAAGGCATCAGGCCTGCCTGCAGGGCCCTTCCTTGTAAAGGCCACTACTGAGGCGAGTTTGGGATAGACCTGCTGAAAGGCAAGTGTGTGGTGTGAGAATCACCAGCTGAATCACGATCACCAGCTAACAGTTTAGCAGGTACTAGTCTGTGAAACCAGCTCATCACAGAGCTAAGTCTTAGGGAAGACTGCAAAGGCCAGGGTGTGGAGAGAATGGGTCAGGGAAAATAGAACTGTAAGCAGGCCCTTTGTGGATGGATGGAGCTGCGGTGGACTAGTCAGATGTGGGAGGTCAAGGGGCAGAAACGGCAGAAAAGGAGCAGAATGAAAAGGGTGCGGTGCAGAAGCCCGGGGGGAAGCCTGCCTGCTTCCCTGGAGCGTCTCTGGACATGAGCTGGTGTGGGGCTCTCTCTGGATGTCCTCCAAGACCTGCTTTTGTGAGGAGCTGGTGGGACTGCCCGCCTTTATGCTCAGCTAGTATTCTCCTTCTCTTCTCATCTGGCCATGACTGCACTCAGTGAAACCCAAACTGTGTGACTTATCCACAGAAAAACAGAGATGCAAGGTGTCTCACAAACAGGGAAGAGAATTCCGTGATAGCAATGCCAGCGCATTCCAAATAGAGGGTGCAGGTGACATTTACAATTTGTGGGTGGAAGAACAAGTTCCACATAAGAAAACAAAGGTAAGTGATAGAGGATGCAGCAGAACTGAGAATTACCACTCCCCATGCACACTCAGTGGCAAAGTCTTTAAACAAACAAGCTGATTGTTGCATTGCAAAGAAATGCTGTGGAGAAATACAAATAATGCTTTGCTTTGGTGTTATAGTTTGAAAAGTTATTAAGTCTCAAACATGATCCCCATTTTACACTGAGAATTATCAATGGTTTCTGTTTTTATTTCAGACTCACACACCATGACCTGACCCCCGCTGTCCTGACCTTTCGCAGCACACAGTTGTGTAGCAAGGCTCCCAGACCTCGGAGTCCCAGTTCCAGCTTCTCCTGGACTGATGATGCAAGCACGTAAGTTGCTTGGATTAGTCCCCGCCTGTTAATGAGAGCTCAGCCAGCATTAGTGAGTTATCATCATTATTCTGGTTCCTGAACTCTGGTGATCTGGCTGTGCAGATTCTTTCCAGTCAGTGGGTACACTGACCCTCTGTTCTTCCTGATTCTGTTGGCGCACACTTTGATGGAAGCCAGAGTCCTGCAGTGACTGAGCATTTTTGAAACACTGTGTTCACACTGTCAGGACTTTGGTATTCCGCCGTTACTGTTTGCCTTTGTTTTTAAGCGCATTTTACTGACTCTCTGAGTTTGTATGTGGTCAAAACATCTTTTTTTTTTTAAATTTATCCACACAGGAGGATAAATTCCAAAAACAGATGCTTTGACCACATACAAATATTTTAAAATGTGAGAATATAGTTTAAAAAATTACTGCTAAAGACAGTAGCCAACAAGTCAATCATCTCAATGTGTGAAAGAACCTTTTAGATCAATGAGAAGTTACAATAGGCAAAAAGTGGCCAGACAGGTCACAGAAGAGGATATCAACTGGCCAGTGAGTCTACAAAATTATTCATCTTCACTAGCACCCCAACAATGTGAACTTGGGAAGTTACTCCTTTTCAACTGTTAAATGTTGGAAACATGGCAAAGCCCATGATACTCCTCAGATGTCAACAATCCATGGAAGAGTCAGAGATACAGCGAGGAACTCACAGTGTTTCTATGCTTGGAAATTTTTGCTTTATTTATTTTTTAGCTTAAATTGTTTCATGTTTTAGTTAATTAATTTTTAAAGTTACAAACAAATTAAAAATAGTCTAATGTCTTCCCTGGTGAAGCCCCTACTCCATTTCTTTCACTTTTCAATGGTATCTATTTTCTTTCTTTCTTTTTTTTTTTTAAATCATAACAGACTTCTCTTTATTTCATTCTCCTATTTATTTTTTTATTTTTATTTTTAAAATATATATTTTTTTGCATTTTAGGTTTTAGGGTACATGTGAAGAACATGCAAGATTGTTGCATAGGTACACATATGGCAGTGTGCTTCACTGCCTTCCTCCCTATCACCTATATCTGGCATTTCTCCCCATGTTATCCCTCCCCGACTCCCCAACCCCTTCCCCTAGTTCCCCCCCTCCACAGACCCCAGTGTGTGATGCTCCCCTCCCTGTGTCCATGTGTTCTCATTGTTCAACACCCGCCCATGAGTGAGAACATGTGGTGTTTGATTTTCTGTTCTTGTGTAAGTTTGCTGAGAATGACGGTTTCCCGGTTCATCCATGTCCCTACAAAGG